>JARYGA010045512.1:0-46938 GCA_030545235.1 Helianthus tuberosus | reverse complement strand
ACTGATCCTTGATTGCTTGGAGTAGATTGATTTCCAGCACTAAATGCAGTTTGGATCTTTGGACTTGCTTCAACAGTTTGAATATTTCCTTTGTAATACAATTTGACGTCTTGTTGATTGCTTGAACTATTCATTCTTGCAATCTTCTGTTGTTCAAGATCTTGTGCCTCCAGTTTTTCAATAAACTGACCAATCGACAATCTGCTAAACTGTCCAGAATTCTTCAAAATCATGAGATATGTACCCCATTCTTTTTGAGGTAAAGCATCAGCAAGCTTTTCAACCCATTCTGCTGGGGTTTTAGTGATCTTCAACTGGGACATGGTGCGTACAAGATGACAGTATCTCTCAATGAGAGTCTTTGTAGTCTCACCAGGCATGCTTGTAAACAACTCAAACTCCTTCTTCAGTAACGCTGCTTTACTCTGGAGCATCTCTGTACTTCCTTCAAACTTCTTCTCAAGAGCTTTCCAGATCGAAAACGCATTTCCATCATGCTGAAGCAAAACAAATATATCCTCTGTTATAGCTTGCTGCAACAGACTTATCATCATTTTCTCTCCTTTATAACTTTCTCTCTCTTGATCTGAAAACTCCGAGATAATTTTATTAATATTCATAGCATTCTGTAGTCTGATGTATGCTGTTTCAATACTTTCCCAAGCTCTCAGATGGTTTGCCTGAACCCAATTCTCAAAGCGATTCTTCCATCCATGATACTCCTCAATTCCCATAAGCTTTGGGGGTTTTTGCATTGTTCCGGTTTCGTTTTCTGCTTTCATGTTTTGAGCAATTGAAGCTGGAGTATTCGAGGGTGTAGCAAACGCGTTGTAGAACTCAGAATCCATTTTTAGCAACTTGAATCTCTTGTAGAAATCGACAAGTACCTTTACAATCAAAACAAACAAACAATCAGTTTAAACGCTTATCAATTAATTGAATAAGACTGATACTCGAACTGATGATTTTTCTGTTCGGACAGAACGTTGACCAACTGTGCGGACTGAATGACCCGGATCGAATTCGATTGACCTGACCCTTTGAAACTTTTGAACTCCAACCCGTACGAACTGAACTGACTTACTCACTTGACTTATCCACACAAAACAACCAGACTGAAACCGCGACTTAAACCACGCAACCTGAGTACACACCGTGCGACTTGACTGACAAATGTACTAATCCAAACAAGCAAACTGATTAAACTCCAAACCTTGTGACCTGACTGACAAGCATCTTGAATTCACGCAAACACTATGAACTAAAAATCCACTTTGAAATAACAAATCACTTTAAACGAAGTCACATTTGTCTGCAACACTTAAAACTTCACAAATGATGAAACAATATATGTTGGGCCGAGATATAATATGTCATATGGGCTGAGCTTATGAAACAATTATATGAATCGAGAACACAAATGGATTTTGATCCGGCAACAGTTTCTTTAAGAATATTATATGCAACACGAAGTTCACATGAATACCACTATATCTCAATTATAATCACATGTATCTTATCCCAACAATCTGACAACTTTCATATGTACATCGAAAATACAAACCAACTTTTATATGATCAGACAAAACATGATTTCTGTCAACAATCCATGCAAATCGACAACATTAACATATCTCGATAAATTCAAAGTTCACATGTAATATTCAGAATTTCAAATGAGAATTAATTTTGATTGGACCAAAAATATCACTATGCCGACAATCACCTTGATAAGCACATACTTACATACAAATCTAGAACTTCACACTAATTTTTAATTGAACCACACACGCAAACTTTAATTTTTTTTTACTAGTGTTTTTTATACATTTCACATGATCATACAAACCGACAAACAATTAATCCCATGAATTCTTGTGCAAACCGACAACTTACTGAACAATATGATCAAACGCAATACGTGGTCTGACAATCTCACATGTATCAACTTAACATGACTTGACTTCACATAGATCAGTGATGATTACACATGCAACTAACACATTCAATACACATGAAATGATGACAATTATCACTGCATTTAAACAATTTTCGTGATTATATGTTTCAATCAAATGACAGTCTCGAACAGAATGTTATACCTCGAACATTATTCACAATTTTTAACTATGCAAACGGTTCACTCAACCCGATGTACTGACACCTCGAAATCAATATACTTTCACAATACACTATGAATTTTCAATCGGTGGGTCGGTTTCACAATACACGAGGTAAACTTCAAGTGAAACAGTTTCGCTTCAAACACCTACAAACTTCAAGCGAATTCTAACAGGTCGATTTCGCTTCAACTATTTAAGCAAAAACCTTAGTTCTTCAAGCGAAATCGTGTGCAAATATGATTTTTTCAAGCGAAATCTAGTCTAAACAGTTGCTGATGTCATCTTATATTCGAACACTTGAAGCGAAATCAGATACTCAATGTTGCTGATGTCATCATATTAACGAGCAGTAGAAGCGAAATCACAGAAAATTACAAGTTTTAGATTGAATTTTAACTTGAAACTTTCAAGGATTGATTAAACCATGTATGCGCACAATATACGTGAATTTTGTCCGATTTTGACCGTAAAAAGTTTTGTTTTTCGAAAAAGAAAGGTGTAGAAACAGATTTTACGGCTGAATCAACAAGAACTCTTCTTCACTGGCTCTGATACCAATTGAAGGATTGGATTGCGACCTAAACGAGTCGTTCGGAAGAGTTCTAGTCCGTTTCAGAGGCGGAAACTAAGAAACGGATCTGTAAACAGCTTATTTCACACTTTAAACCTTTTGTATATTGATATTACAGCGATTACAGTCAAAAGGTATACCGGCAGCACTTCGGTAGACAAATGATGGAACTGTTACAAATGACAACTACACTACCCTATTTATAGTTATCATGATTTCGCTTGAAGACTCTTGAAGCGACACCTATTCAAGCGAAAACCTTCAAATTATATATTACAATTTCAAGTGAACCCGACAAGATATCATATTCTGTTTTGTGTATTGACTTTGAATGATGATGTAGACTTGATGATGTCACTAGTGATGTCACGTGATGATGTCACTAGTGATGTCATGCTTGATCAGTTCAGCAACAAAACCCGAGACTCGATACAAGACGAAGACGACAAATGTGTGCACCAACATTGTTTCCTTATGCACAACTTCACCGGACTTAGTTGGGGAGGTCCTTGTCGGAAAAAACCCCACCCCACAGCCACCACGACACGGCGGTTTAAGGGCTGTAAACCGGAGTTGGAGTCTGCTTCTTCAGCCGGTGGTGGCGGAGAAAGGGACGGTGGTGATGTCCCCGGACGGGAAACGAGATGGGATAAGAAAGGGGGTGGCGAATGGGGGCGGTGGTGATGGTTTTCTCCGACAGTTAGGTTTTGAAGGAGTGTGAGAGATACATGTCTGGTTTTTGAAGAGATGAGAGAGAGATGAAACATACTGAGATTTGACAGAGAGAGAAAGCATTTAAAGACAAACAGAGACATAGAGATAGATTTGACATATAGGGCAAATTACTAAATTGCCCTTTATGTTTTAAAATTATTCTGCACACGTGTCATAATCTTATTGGTGTAGAGTGATTCTCTCGGTTCTTACAACTGGGGGTGGTTTTTATTTTAGTGGCTCCCTATATAGGGTGGGGGTCGGCTACAAAGTCCATTTTTCCTACAAAGTGTACAAAGTGATAAAACGACACAATTTCAGCCATAAAACACATTCAAAACTCACAAATAACAGAGTGAAGATCACTAAAACACAATATCCAAACCCTAACAGTCCATAAAAACTTCAAACACACCATCATAGAACTATGAATATAAAACACAACATGATAATGAACATAAAACACACTAATTCTAGTCATTCGAAAATCAAAGTCTTTTCATCCAAAACACAACACAAAACCTACAAATATAGCATTTTAGTTTTATTAACTTTGTTATTTGTGGGTTTTGAGGGTGTTTTATCGCTGAAATTAGGGTTTTTTACGACTTTGCACACTTTATAGGAAAAATGGACTTTGTAGCCAACTATAAAACACACTGAAATATATATAACCTCAATTCACAATATTAAAAAACTATTGTTCCGGCTCTAGACTTGAAACAACAATAATCACTTTTAAAACTAATATAAAACCTGAAGATTAAAGAAAGCTCCCTTTACAATCATCCCAATTTATTGTTATTAAAATATATTGAATTGAAGCATCCGAAAAACTTACCAACAACGATAATGGTTTAACAAGATTGAAGGGTGTGGGGATAATGGTTGAGACATGATTCGTCACGTAGGAAAATGGATGGAAGGCTACATCACCCCTTACCTAATCCACCATGGTTCACATAGATTAAATAATGACAACCATAGTCCTCTTTTCCATTTTCCAAGATTTTCTTTCCTTTTTCTTTAGACAAAAATAAATTAAAGTAAATAAGAAGATAATGTTTGGGTCATGACCACACCCTTAAGATAATGGTTTTGAGTGGTGGATTAAAAGTGAGTGATATGACGCCAACATGCAGGGTTATGATGGTCACCCTATACTCCTATAGCCTAATTGTAATAGAATTCTTTCTTTAAGTAAGTAGTAATTAGAGTTCAAATTTAATATGATTTTTTTTTGAAAAAATAAACATTAATATGATATAACTAGATTTCAAAATTCAAATGTATTAAAAAATGATAAGAAAGAATATGATGCTCACACATAATATTCTTTAACATCATTTATTATAATAAATAAAGATTTGAAGAGTGTGAGATTGTTTTTACACTGATATTAAGAGTTTAGGGGGTAAATTTGTCTTTTACAAATTCGACTACTTTAATTATTTAAACACACATGCCAGTTTTATGTGATTAAACATAACAACATGGGGAGTAAGGTGAGGGAGGAAGGAGAGTTTTCGATGGAGCACACTGTCACTGAAGATAAGAGAGTACCTAGGAAAGAAGATACGGTCACATTTTACGTCACTAACATTCCAGTATGGATGTCTGATGCGGACTTTTGGATGGAATGCAAAAACATTGGTTGGTTGGTGGATGCTTATATTGCAAAGAAGAAAGATACTTTGGGTAGGAGATTTGGTTTTCTGAGATATGCTTATGTGAAGGATGCTGATAAGATGGTAAAAACGATTAACCAGGTCGATTTAAATAACGTTAGGCTGAAGGCTAATATTGCAAAGTATGACAAGGACGGGAGGAAATTGACGGATGCAAAAGGGAGGTTTTGGTTGAAGAAGTTCCCAGAAGTTCCAAACGGGGGGGGGGGGGGGGGTACCGGAGCAGACAAACCCAAAGAATTCATATGGAAAAGACGTACCGCAGGTTTACCAAGCCAAGGCTAGTGGTAATACCCACTGGAGGGACACACTACTGGGTATCAAAAAGCCGAGTGTGGAGGACGGAAGTAAGCTCCTACACATCAATAAGGACGCAGACACGGTTAAGATATGGAGAAAAAGAGCGTTTGTAGGTTACTTCAAGGACTTTGAGGCCCTAAAGAAAGCTTGTAACTTGAAGACACATGTGAATCATCAAGGGGGTTCAATGAGATACCTAGGAGGCTTAGGTGTCTTGGTATCTTTTGGTGAAGAAAAAAAGATGTTAGAATTTTTTGAAGGGGTGAAGACGGTATGGATGAACGAACTGGAAGATTTGCAGGTCTGGGATGGACAATCGATACCTTACCAACGAATGATATGGTTATCAATCAAAGGAGTACCGATTCAACTATGGTGTGCAGAAGTCATGAATGAAATAGCGGGAAAATTTGGTAAGGTGATAGTAGGGTCTACAGCGAATAGTTTGGATCTAAATCTATCAATGGATAATGTTGGTATATTGGTGACTTATGGTGACATCATCAAGGAGAAGATCACTGTGGATCGGAAAGGTATAAGTTTCAACGTCTGGGTCTCGGAGATGGATGAATGTTGGACCCCTAGCTTCATTTTGGATTGTTGCGGGGACTATGACGTCGGCCAGTCGGCAAAACCAGGTTCGAAAGGTAAAGGTGTGGCGGTTGACGGTGACTCGCCTCCATCGCTGGTTCATTCATCACCGGCGGGCAAGATGGGAGGTCAATCGTCTCCGGCGGATACTGAGGAGTCTCACCCATTGGAACCCGATAAGTTGGGAAACGAAGCATTCATGGCTAATAACTCGCCGCCCATAAATGGTGCATGCGACACAAATCCCAAGATTATTCATGATAAAGTTGGTGGGAATGTTTCATCGGATAAGGAAGGGTCACGTGCTCAATCAAGTGAGTATGGTGGGCCAGGCTTACTTGTTAACATGAATAAAGGTACAGCTGGGTCTGGGCCAGCCCAAGTTCAAAGGGAGGTTTTTGGGGAAACGGCCCAAAAAAATAAGAGGAAAAGAAGTCATATTGCTGAGGTAAAAAGTAACGCTCTTAAACCCAAAAACCTGGCCAGAAAACATAAATCTTTTGACTTAAATGTTGAACTGTCGGATGAATCTAGATGGAACCCTAGAAAAAAAAAACAACGAAGATGAGATTCAAGATTAGAAAGAGCAAAGGGAAAAATATTCACAGTCGAGTAGTAAATGATGCATGGGAAGACGGAGGCCCTGCGTTAGATGATGATTTCGACACAGATTGGGAAGATGATGTCGGGTCTGAATCCACCTTGGTGCCCGATACTAATCCTGGGGATAGTGAAGGAACGGATAAAATTGAAGAGGTCAACAAGGAAGCAAGAAACACGGAGGAGGTTGGGGAAATACTCGGGATTAATCTTTCCAGAAGGGAAGATCAAATCCAGAAGCTCATCAATGATGAACTGGTGGATGCTCAGGCTAAATGAATTGGGTTTCTCTAAATGTTAAGGGAGTTGGTGGCTCGGGTAAAGCGGCAATGGTAAGGGATCTAATCAGGGAGAACAATGTGACTTTTTGACACTAGAAGAGACGTAACTGAGTAACATGTCGGAATCGAGGATTCGGAGGTTCTGGGATGGAACGGTAATGGATTATGTTAAAGTGGATGCAGAAGGAAGATCGGGCGGCTTGATCTCTATATGGAATCCAGGTATATTTAGTCGGAACCTTGAAATAAAAGATCAAAATTTTCTGCTTATTAAAGGCGAATTAGTTGGGGGGGAGGAGGAACTAGTTGTAGTCAATGTTTATGCACCAAATGTCGGCACCGATAGAAGAAGGTTATGGAACAAACTGTTATCGATTCGAAACTCAATACAGGGGATGTGGCTACTAATTGGGGATTTTAACGAAGTGAGACTACCGGAGGATAGATGGAATTCATATTTTGATAGCAATAATGCACTACACTTCAATAGCTTTATTGGTGGAGCTGGTCTCTTGGAGTATCCGATGTCAGGCAGAAAATATACGTTTTTGTCGGGTGACGGCAAGAAACTCAGTAAAATTGATAGGGCTCTTGTGTGTAGCGAATTTATGTCCAAGTGGCCGAATGCGTCTTGTCACACCCCCAAAATCCACACGCGGAGTATCACCGCTTGGAGGCGTGACTGACCAGGATCAAACCACCAATCATATTGAACAAACAAGTAATTAATTGCAAAAGGCCAAACAACACATTTGGTGTTCAAAACAAACATAGTTTAAGTTGTAAGCGGAAGCATAATGTTTAAAACCAAATCATAAATTTAAATATCCAAAGGTTTAACATGGCACACGGCTGTCCATGTCCCACAACGACTCTTCCTTGTGCAAGCTCCAGCTAAGTACCTATTGACCTGCAAAGCATGTAGTAACGAGTCAACAATAAAGTTGAGCGAGTTCACAGTTGGGTGTTGGTTTTAGTTGTTCCAAAAATAGTTCCTTTAACTGGCATCCCTGCCGTGGGGGTTACCCCATATTTGAAAACGTGATTTGTTTAACCCATTAACTCTGGCATTCCAGCCGTGGAGGCTACCCCATGATAGTTATCTGGCATTTCGGCCGTGGGGGCTAACCCATGTATACACTAGACTCGTTACCATATCGACTGCTGACTGTAGTCATGTTTAAGTGCCCTGAACTGTCAATGTCTATCATCATTGACGTGCCCAGATCCATTAGTTCACGCCCGTCCTCTGCGGAACTGTGTGAGGCTTGTCAGACCTAAATAGCGCTATCTAACTAATGACCCGCTCGCCATTGGCCCGGCGATTAAGTCGATATAAAAAGGAGGGACTTCGTGATAAAGTTTTGGTCTAGTAAAATTATCTGTCTGTGAGGACGAGGAATTACATTCCTGAACCATTACTATCCTACCCAAGAAAGGACGAGGAATCCATATTCCTTAACCCCATTCCCAACCCCTAGGAATCCCATGCTTTGTAGAGTGTGAACTCACCTTGGTTTGCTCGGCAGATACACAGAAAGGTCAAGTCTAGCTGCTAGTGGTCAACCACGTCCTAACATGGTTACCATACAAGTCAGGTTTTGGTTTCAAGTAGTGCACATAAGTATCACATAAGCTAGCAGATAAGGAACACACACACAGATCATGGCAACATACATTATCACGTTCAACAGTTATAACGTATTCAAGATTGAGCTCGCACAAGCTTAGTGGCCTTGTGCGAGTCATCCGTTGGAGCCCACTAATACCCGGCCCAAAAATACCCAAACAAAACTATAAACATGAACACGGCCCAAATCAATTAAATCTAAGCTTGTGCGATCCGGACATCTTGTACGATCCGGTTGGGTTGTGCCATTAGAACTAGCCCGGCCCAAACATGTATACCCGGCCCAAAAGTCAAGCAACATTAAAACTTGTGCGATTCCATATGTCTTGTGCGACCGAGGACACCTTGTGCGACTGAAGTCATCTTGTGCGAATGGACTTCTTGTGCAACCAAGGTGTCTTGTGTGATTAGTTTCACTATCCGAATATTAAGCCATTCAGTTACAATCATTCACAGTTTCCAAAATTACAATTTGTCAATTAACACAATCAAAGATTCTATCCAAACCCTTAATCGATCAAACAATGTTTTAACATCCATTTTTATGAACCCTATCTTGTGTATCCATCAACATATCAAGATCATCATCATCATTAAATTAATCAACAATGGCCGACAATCTAACAACACCTCAAGATAATATTGGACCGATTTTTATATAGTATTTATGTAGTGGACAAATGTTTACTGTCCTCTTCTCGGACTCTCAGCTGGTGATATCCTGATCTCAAATCAATCTTTGAATAGTAGCTCGACCCTTGTAACTGGTCGAACAAGTCGTCAATGCGTGGAAGAGGATAGCGATTCTTCACAGTCACCTTATTGAGTTCGCGGTAGTCGATACACATTCTGAAAGTACCGTCTTTCTTCTTCACAAATAGCACTGGAGCTCCCCAGGGCGAAGAGCTAGGACGAATAAAACCCTTATCCAAGAGTTCTTGGAGTTGCGTAGAAAGTTCTTCCAACTCTGATGGAGCTAAGCGATACGGTGCACGAGGCGCTGTTCCAGGAGGTTGTCACCATGCATTACCAAAGGTTTTTAACCAGCATGAGGAATGCGGACGATCTTTTCTTCGCAAAGACTCTTCGCTCGATGTTGAGGTAATAATGTCGAAACCATCACAACGTTGGGGTCATTCCTAACATCACCCTGACCAATCACAAACACTCGCCCCTGGCACCATTGCCGTCGTTATTACCCCCGTGTTGCCTCCATTATTGTTCCTGTTTCCTTGGTCGTGGTTCTGATTCTGGTTCTGGTTCAACTGTGGGCAGTGTCTCTTGAAGTGACCTTCAGCACCACACTGATAACATCCCTTGTTACCCTGCTGTTGCTGCTGATTCTGTAGATCTTGTGGCTGTTGTTGTCGGTTCTGGTTTGCAGGACGTGAGTTTCTACCATCTTTGGCTCCATGACTAAGCTTGTTGCATCATTGACAATGATTTCGGTTGCACTGCCCGCTGTGGTGCAATTTACATCGTTTGCACTTAGGGTGGTTTCCCCTGTATCCACCCCGCCCTTGACTACCAAAAGGTTGCTGACCAGGACTTTGGTTGTCATCGATCTTTCGCTGCTGTGCCTGGGATGGAACCGTGGTAGAACCCTTGCTAGGGTTCCATCCCACTTTCGTTTGTTGTCACTAAGGGTAGCAGAAGTAGTAGTAGTGGCAGTACCTATACGCTTAGGCAACCTGTTCTGTTCCACTGCCTGGTCTGTGAGGCGTGTGATATCCTGGATAGTAGCAAGGATAGCAGCAGTCACATGGCTTTGAATCTCAGGTACTAAGCCTTTGAGGAACAGCTCGATGCGTTTGATAGGAAGACCCACCACAGTTGGGCATAACACTGCCAGTTCCTTGGATCGTTTCGTGTATGCTTCTATCTCTGACCTTGTCATCTTCAGGTTTAAGAACTCCACTTCTAGCTTGTGGATGTCATCTCGACTATGGTATTCACGTTTGGATCAGTTCCTTAAGAATCATTCCATGGGGTGGCATTTGCAGCCGCCAGCCCCAGCATCTGAACTTGCGCGTTCCACCAAGTTAGCGAAGTGCCTTCGAGAGTACCAGTGGTGTAATTCACCCTGCGAGCCTCAGGGCATTCACACATCTCTAAAACAGACTCGAGCTTTTCAAACCAATGGAGGAGTCCAACAGCTCCTTTAGTGCCACCGAAAGTACTAGGACAACAGTCCATGAACGTCTTAAATGTGCATACAGGCGGCTGAGCGTTCTGACCTTGTTGCGCAAGGAAGAAAGGACAGGGTTAAGCGCGAGAGTTGGGTCATGAGAGTAGGATCTATCATCCTAGGTTAGGTTCGGAATAGCAGGTTATACCTCCTGCCTGAGCGGCTGCGAGTGCTGCCGTAACTTGTTCGTTGATAAGAGCCGTCAGCTGGCTTGAGTTAGGTTCACACGTTCCCTCATGATCTCACATCGAAGGAAACACAAATAGGAAAGGTGTCGCAAATGTGTGTAAGTGTGGAGTGATAGTAGGGAGCAAGCACAAATGTGTTTTCAAACTATAGTTGCTATGTTTATCTAAGCATACCATGAGAAAAGTTCTATGCAATCTAGCAAGTAGGCAATATAAACATAATTCATACCACCTAGAATGTCGAGTCTTGCACGTGGAGTGAAGCGTCGTTGTGGATCGTAGAGCACTGTACAGGTTATAGTCTGGTTTTAACAAAAACGTTTTCCCTTATTAAAACCAAGTTCTCTATAACCAATGGCTCTGATACCAATCTGTCACACCCCCAAAATCCACACGCGGAGTATCACCGCTTGGAGGCGTGACTGACCAGGATCAAACCACCAATCATATTGAACAAAAAAGTAATTAATTGCAAAAGGCCAACCAACACATTTGGTGTTCAAAACAAACATAGTTTAAGTTGTAAGAGGAAGCATAATGTTTAAAACCAAATCATAAATTTAAATATCCAAAGGTTTAACATGGCACACGGCTGTCCATGTCCCACAACGACTCTTCCTTGTGCAAGCTCCAGTTAAGTACCTATTGACCTGCAAAGCATGTAGTAACGAGTCAATAATAAAGTTGAGCGAGTTCACAGTTGGGTGTTGGTTTTAGTTGTTCCAAAAATAGTTCCTTTAACTGGCATCCCTGCCGTTGGGGTTACCCCATATTTGAAAACGTGATTTGTTTAACCCATTAACTCTGGCATTCCAGCCGTGGGGGCTACCCCATGATAGTTATCTGGCATTTAGGCCATGGGGGCTACCCCATGTATACACTAGACTCGTTACCATATCGACTGCTGACTGTAGTCATGTTTAAGTGCCCTGAACTGTCAATGTCTATCATCATTGACGTGCCCAGATCCATTAGTTCACGCCCGTCCTCTGCGGCACGGTGTGAGGCTTGTCAGACCTAAATAGTGCTATCTAACTAATGACCCGCTCGCCATTGGCCCGAAGATTAAGTCGATATAAAAAGGAGGGACTTCGTGATAGAGTTTTGGTCTAGTAAAGTTATCTGTCCGTGAGGACGAGGAATTACATTCCTGAACCATTACTGTCCTACCCAAGAAAGGACGAGGAATCCATATTCCTTAACCCCATTCCCAACCCCTGGGAATCCCATGCTTTGTATAGTGTGAACTCACCTTGGTTTGCTCGGCAGATACACAGAAAGGTCAAGTCTAGCTGCTAGTGGTCAACCACGTCCTAACATGGTTACCATACAAGTCAGGTTTTGGTTTCAAGTAGTGCACATAAGTATCACATAAGCTAGCAGATAAGGAACACACACACAGATCATGGCAACATACATTGTCACGTTCAACAGTTATAACGTATTCAAGATTGGGCTCGCACAAGCTTAGTGGCCTTGTGCGAGTCATCCGTTGGAGCCCACTAATACCCGGCCCAAAAATACCCAAACAAAACTATAAACATGAACACGGCCCAAATCAATTAAATCTAAGCTTGTGCGATCCGGACATCTTGTACAATCCGGTTGGGTTGTGCGATTAGAACTAGCCCGACCCAAACATGTATACCTGGCCCAAAAGTCAAGCAACATTACAACTTGTGCGATTCCATATGTCTTGTGCGACTGAGGACACCTTGTGCGACTGAAGTCATCTTGTGCGAATGGACTTCTTGTGCAACCAAGGTGTCTTGTGTGATTAGTTTCATTATCCGAATATTAAGCCATTCAGTTACAATCATTCACAGTTTCCAAAATTACAATTTGTCAATTAACACAATCAAAGATTCTATCCAAACCCTTAATCGATCAAACAATGTTTTAACATCCATTTTTATGAACCCTATCTTGTGTATTCATCAACATATCAAGATCATCATCATCATTAAATTAATCAACAATGGCCGACAATCTAACAACACCTCAAGATAATATTGGACCGATTTTTATATAGTATTTATGTAGTGGACAAATGTTTACTATCATCATATTACCATTATCAAAGCACACAACAAATGGCCAACAACTGTTACATCACAACCGATTAAAACTCACATGCATACATCCCTCAATATCAGCCAACAAACATCCAAGTCCATTGATTTAATGCCACGTTTATCTACACAACAATCATTCAAATATAGGCACATCACACCCGATTGACACATGTTCGGTTTAATATACTTATGTGAGCCGATTAACATATCAACACATCATGTTTCAAAAATAATTAGATTAACATTCTAGTGAATCGTTTGTACTAAGCCTCAAGAAGATCTAACATAATTTATTTCATTAACAAGAACCCTAACTATTACACGAGATCATAACAGTCACAATATTGCTTAACATGAAATCCTGGAAATCGATACACATTGTAAGGGAACAAAATATAGTAAAACACTAACCAGTTTGAGTAGAATGAAAAGGAAATCTGAACAAGAAGCTTCGAGGAATAGGAATGTGTTGTCGTCGGCTTCAATAGAGAAGGAAGAGAGCACTAGGGTTTTACGTGTGTTGTGTGATTAGCAACAAATTAGAAAACAACTCCCTAATGGTGTGTGTGAGCGAATAATAGGAGTGGGCCGACCCTTACTTGGGCTGCCCTTGATCCGAATACAAGTTGTGGCCCGAATGGCTTGTGCGGTCGGATGAGTGTTGTGCGCTTGGGCCGTTTATATACATACATACATTACACAAAGCACGTATCAACATAACATTCATATAATCATTAACTTTCATAAAATCACATATCGTATACACACGTTACTTCAAAGTACAAAGATAGGTTAGGAAAAACGAGTTGTCACACGTCTCTTCGGGCCCTCGAGAGAGTCATCTCGGATCATAGCCCGTTAGTTTTATCCACTGGGGATTCTAATTTCGGACCATCACCTTTTAGATTTTTTAACAGCTGGATGGAAATGTCGGGTCTGGAGGAAGCTGTTAAGAAAGGTCTAAATTGCCAGGGGGATGACAGATTTAAAGATTTGTTGCTGGGAACAAAACTAAAGGCTATTAAGGAAGAAGTGAAAACTTGGAGAAAAGAAAGAAAAGAATTGGAAGAAAGAGAGTACAGAGAAGCGGTTGCTTGTGTAAAAGAGTTTGATGATGTAGCCGAAACCAGAACACTCGAAGAAAATGAGATCGATAAGTGGCGAGAAAGTAAATTCAAGATTAGAAATTGGCTCCGGGCAAAAGCAAGAGATTTGCAACAAAAATCAAGAGCGAAGTGGATTTCCGAAGGTGACAAAAATTCTAAGTACTTTCATGCTGTGGTGAACTACATTGTGGCGAGAAACAAGCTGAGTGGCCTGTGGATAGATGGCAATTGGGTGACCGACCCGAATATTATCAAAAAAACACATTCAGGATCTAATGAAAAGGAAGTTTTTGGAACCAGTGGCATCTCGACCTCGTATGCCTCCGGATGGATTTTCAAAGTTATCAGAAGTTGAAGCAAATAATCTGATCGATAAGTTTACTCGGGAAGAAGTGAGAGCTGCAGTATGGGAGTGCGGGTCCGAGAAAGCACCGGGGCCAGACGACATCACTTTTGCACTTGTTAAAAAATTCTGGGAGGATCTTGAAGGCTATGTCATGGATATGATGGAACATTTCTATCTCCACGGGTCAATTCAGCAAGCGTGCAATGCCTCGTTCATTTCTTTGATTCCCAAAGTAAATGACCCAGTAACATTATCGGATTTTAGACCCATCTCTCTCATTGGGATCATTAACAAAATCATTTCAAAAGTGTTGGCCAATCGCATGAAGAAGGTGCTGAACGGGGTAATTTCTAGTGAGCAGTCGGCTTTTGTGTCGAACCGAAACATCGTCGACGGTCCACTAATTCTTAACGAGTTGGTATCTTGGGCGAAAAAGAAGAAGATAGAACTATTTCTATTTAAAGCGGACGTGGAAAAGGCTTATGATACGCTCAGTTGGAAGTTTTTAATAACAATTCTCACCCACATGGGTTTTCCATCAAAGTGGAGAAATTGGATTATGGGGATCCTATTCTCAGGCAAAGCTTCGGTGCTAGTAAACGGGGCTCCGACGGGAGAGTTTCATTACAAAAGAGGCCTTAGACAAGGCGATCCATTGTCTCCGTTTCTTTTTACGGTGGCAATGGAAGCTCTTCACATACTTATGGTAAAGGAAGTTCGGGTGGGTTTGTTTAAAGGAATCAAATTACCCGATAATGGGCCGTGTTTATCACACCTATTTTTTGTGGATGACTCGATTTTTATGGGCAGCTGGGATATGGAAAATATGAAATCAATGAGAAGAATTCGAAGGGTATTCTATATGATGTCAGGGTTAAAGGTGAACCATAAGAAAAGTTTTCTTTATGGCATGGGCAAAACCGAAGCGAAGGTTAAACACATGGCGGACACTTTAAAATGCAAATCAGGTAAGTTTCCGTTCACGTACCTAGGGCTAAAGGTGGGGGCGAACATGAATCGGGTTGGGAACTGGAAAGAGGTAATTGATAAGTTCAACAAACGTCTTTCTATTTGGAAAGCAAGATTGTTATCATTTGCTGGAAGACTCACGCTCATTAAATCGGTTTTGGGTAGCATTCCAAATTACTTTCTCACATTATATAAAGCTCCCAAAAAGGTGATACAAACCTTGGAGGGAATTAGGAGACGATTTCTATGGGGCGGGTGCGGGAGTGGTTGTAAAATTCGCTGGATGAAATGGGAAAGAATTGTTTCCGCAAAAAACATGGGTGGGCTCGGAGTGGGGGGGATCAGGGAAATGAATTTGGCACTTCTAATGAAATGGAGGTGGAGGCTAAAAGAGGATCCGGATCAACTGTGGGTCAAGGTAATCAAGTCGCTACATCGGAATAAAAGGGTAGTGTGTAATATTCCGGTAAAAAAAATCACAAACCGGGGTATGGAAAACTATAGTTGGGGTGGAGGAGGATTTTAAAAAGCTGGGTATTGAAGTTCATCAATGTCTCAAAAGCAAAGTGGGTAATGGGGAAAAAACTCTTTTTTGGCTAGATACATGGGCAACCTTCAGGCCACTTAAAGATGAGTATCCACTTTTATATGAGTTGGCGAGTAATAAAAATGGAACGGTGTCGCAAAATTACAAATCAAATCAAGGCGGAAGATTGTGGGACTGGCAGTGGCGAAGATTGCCTAACTGTGATGAAGAAAGGAATGAGATGGCTAATTTAAGCACACTTTTATTGCAACAACAACAAGGGTATGGGGAAGACCAATGGAGGTGGAAGGAGAATGTGATGCAGGGCTACTGGGTAAAGGATATTAGAAAAGAACTGGGCGGGTTTGTGAATTTAAATAGCGAGCCTAACTGCTTGGAATGGAATGGAACAGAATCGCAACGCCAAAAGCAAATTTGTTCATTTAGAGAGCTGTGGAGGAGAAGATCCCATCGCTAGATGCGCTAAAAAGGAGGGGGGTGCAGATTAGTTCGGATACATGCAAGACATGCGGATCATCGACAGAAACGGCAGAACACATATTTATCCGATGTCCATATGCTAATCGTGTATGGATGATGATATGGGCATGGTTAAAAATCCCGGTAAAAAACCAACTGGAGTCGTTGCGTACAAGAATTCAGGATAGATCTGAATGGCCGAGAAGAAAAGCAAAAATTATTCATGCCATATACCTCCTAACTGTCTGGAGCATTTGGCTGAACAGGAATAAAAAGGTTTTTAATGACGAAATATCGGAACCAAGCAGACTAGTAGAAGTGATCAAGGAGGAGTCGTTTGAATGGATAAACAAGAGGTCAAGATTCAAAGGCATAACATGGAACGATTGGAACGAGTTCCCGATCTCGGAAAGATGAAAGTTTGTATAGTCTGTTTGTTTGTTTGTTTTCTCATGATGTATGTGTTCTCTTGATTTCCTGGATTGTACCTATGGCTTTATAGCTCCTTGCTATGTGCCGGGTTTGTGATGAATAAAGGTTCCGTTGTTGTCGTTCAAAAAAAAAGATAATATTGATTATAAATACTATAAATTTGTTACCCTACAACTTCAGTTTTGTACTTATTACAATTAATTAATAACGAATGTTTCTTTAGATATCTAATTATGTTCCTTTAGATAATGTATTTATGCCTGTCGTTGGTTCGTCTCAGTTGTAAACCTTGACTGTTACCCCGTATCGACCATCATTGTCGTCATCAGCAGCCACCAGAACTTGTTCCTTCGTACGTGCTCTCTGTCTTTCACATGCGGAGGGTTTTTAGGGGTTTTTTATGCGTGTCAGTTGCTAGTTGCTGTTGACAGAAGCCGTACGTTTGGCTACTAAAACGCGGCCCAATTAAAGGGTGACACCACCTGGTACACACTATTCATTTGGGTTGCCTCACTGTTCATTATGATTTGTTTTTAATATATATATAATATATAATATATATATATATATAATATATGTATAATTCTCGAAATCATTTCTATTTTATATGATTTAATATATAAATTAAATTATAAACATGTATTAAATCTTCAAATCCAAATCTATATGATACTTAATTAAAATTTTTTGAATGATAAAGCTTACTCACTTCTAGATTACACCAAATTATTCCTAATCTACACCTTGCTTAGGATTGAACCCAAAACCTCCCACTAAGAGGCAATAGCCACTACCAAGTGAGCTAGCTACACATTGACTTGATACTTCATTAATTAGTTGTTCAAACATTTTATCATTATCTGTGTTAGTGTGTCGCATTCCCTGTCGCATCGCACAAGTACCTCTCTAATGTGTGTATATATAGCGGAGGAATCCTGCCAAACTAGGGTGAGGTGTCAAAACTCGTTAAAACTTTATTTATTAATTTTCTTTTTTTGTTTTTGTTAATGGCATGATTCACATGTTATTGATATTTTCAGAAATCTAAAATAATTTAAAAAAGAGTACAGTACAATTTTAGTCCCTATGGTTTACACCCAATAACATTTTCAGCCCTCATTTAAAAAAACGAACAATAAAGCCTCTGTGGTTATCAATTGCTCGCAATCAAGTCCCTGTTAACAAAAAGTGTTAGTCAATTGTTAGTTGCCAAGGACAGGAATGTCTTTTACCTTATAATTTCTGTCACACCCCTTTCTAAGGTGGAAGCACGAGGTGTGATCTTGAAAGGTTCTCATTGCATACGATTGGTAAACATACTACATGCTCGTAAAATAACTCCAAATGCCATAACATAACATAAATTAAATGTTTACATCACAAGACAACATATTGTTTGATAAGTTTACAACTTATTTAAAAGACGAACATCGAGGACTTGGTTCTTATATCCCACGTAGAATGAAATATAATAACCAATTCCCACAAAACCGGCATCGGAGTCTTGACACGAGATAGTTAAGAACATAAACAACATCCAAGAGCAATAGTATGACTGCGCGCACATCCACTTTAGTTACCTGAAATACATGTGAGTTTTTGGAAAATCGTCAAAATAATGTTGGTGTGAATTCATGCAGTTTTTGTATTGAACGTTTGTATACTTGAATGAAAACATGGTATGTAATTTGTATGAAAGAAGTAATTCTGTAAATGTAAGGAAATCGAGATCGCTAATGATTTGCAAGGCCATTAACATGTGACACAGCATAGGAAGCATCCAAACCAAAGGCATTTTTAGTAGTCGATTCACGACTGAGACACAAAAGCACTACTTCGTACTAGTTATCACCAAGAGTGTGGTTGCCCGAAACCCATTAGATCTAACCTTTTGTTCTGCGGTCTTAGTATGTATACGATAAATGGTGCTTCTGGTACACTATTCGTGACATGATCTAATGTATCATTCCTTAGTTTTTGTATTCAACATACCATAACACATGTATTTTCCCCAAGTTTAGAAAGTATGTAAAAGTTTAAAAGTGGGGACATGAACTCACAACTTTGCGTTTCTTGCGCCGTAAACTTCACCGGGTTTGCTTATATAACGTCGTGACCTATACATGTTTTATTAACGTTAGCCACTAGACTTGTATCGCACAAGTACAAGTCACCATCTTTTAAGTATGTGTTCCTTGTTGTTAAAAATAATTTATATTTTTAACTATGTACCTTACTTATATTATTTTCACAAAAATAAATATAAGTATCTCGTATTTTTCACCCGAGTTATATTTTCGTCCAAAATATATTTTAAGTTCATAACTTGTCCATGTGCTTCTATGTATTCTCATATATTTTCATAAATATATTTTCTTGTATTTGTCTAAGCATATTGAATGTGTATTTTTGTATTTCTACTCCTTGGGAGTATTTAGTGTATTTTCAAGTCCTAATACACTGTTACATATAATACATACTACATACACTTAGCACAAAATTTGGTGATCAATAAATATATATATTTTCCTCAAAGATATACATACTTAATATCAATTTTTATCTTGAAGAAATCATCATTTCTTAACTTGAAGTTTACACAAAAATTAGGGAAACCTTGGTAAATATTTTTAGGTGAATTTTTAGGGAATAAGTTTCACCAAAACTTATATTTTTCTAAGTGTCAAAATTTTGTAGAAATTTTGACATGGTTTTCCCTAAAAATGGAGGTTTCCCATGTTTTCAAAACATGTGTTTATTTTCTTTTAAATCATCATCAAACATCAACAACACAATCAACACTTACCATAAGCCAAGATCATGTAAATTACACTATATCAAGAACTTGAAGTTTTTTGTAAAAACTTGTATTAACTTACCATGTTATTTAGTAGGTTTAGTTACCCTTTAAAACATATTTATTTGTTTGTAAATCACATTCTTGAAAGATTTAGTCATTTACAACTTGTAAGATGATTTTTCTAAAAATATTTCTTTTGTATTATTCTTGTTACAAACATGTTTCTAGTCTTGTTTAAACATTAAAAATATGATTAGTTTACTTAGAAACCATGACTTTGTAAATCTTATAAATAAACTTGGTTTCTTGAGAAAATTATTTTTGTAATCATCTATTTACAAGATTTGTATTTTGGTTAAATCATTTTTACATATGAAAATCACTTTCATCATTCAAGTTCATGAAGACATAAAGTACGATAATCTTGGTCTTTCACAATATCACCACCTTAACTTACTAGATCATGTGTTTAATCACAATCTAGTAGGTTTCTTATGATGTCTAACATCACTAACACAAATAATCAATCAACAAGAAGCAAATAAACACCATCAACATGTATTCTTATATTTTTAAGCTTAATTTAAAGTATCATGATCATGTTCATTAGTGTTCTTCAAGATTAACAATGTTCATCATTTTTATCCAACTAAATATGAAGTGTAAACAAGTTACAAGGAGCTTACTACTAGCACAAGGGATAGGAAAGAACACAAGATGTTGAAGATGATAAATGGGTTGGTTAATAGCAAATGAAGAAGGTCTTTCAATCTCCAGGAGCACCAAGCTTCATAAGGCACCTTCTTACACCTTGAAATGAACTAGGAATGGATGAACTTGATTGAAGAATGATGGTGGTGTAGGGTGGTGATCTCGGCCGAGAGCAAAGAGAGGGAGAGGAGAAGGGTGGTGGGGTGAAGTGTGTGAGGGAATGAGGGTGATGAAGTGTTCTTATAACCATGTTTTAGTGTTAACCTTTGGATATTATGTTTACCAAGTACAAGACATAATCTTCTCATCAAATCTCCCAAGATTATATGCAATCTAATAAGATCAAGCAGGATTTGTTGGTGGGGTCACATGGGTGACCGTCCACTTTAAAGGGGGGGGGGGGTAAAGTGTAAGTTCCAATCACTAATTACATAAATAAGTTAAGGTTCAAGTGTCTTGATTAGGGATTTAATGTGTTATTATGTTATAAGAGGTGTTATGGTGTTCGGGGATCATAACTAGCTCAGAAACATTAAAACAATGCTTCTAGTATAATTTTGATGTTTCGGGTAGTGTCCGGTTGTTTGGTTAGATACCGGTTCGTTAAAGTGTCAAACTATTTTGTTTAGTGATCTTTAAGTACCATTTTGTGGCACTTTTAATTCCCGACACTTAGGAAAGCATTCAGGACCATTTAGTCATATTTTTACATGTCACAATCTTGTCACAGTGCTGAATTTTGCTGAAATATATGAAATTCAGCATTTAAAGTGTGTTTCGGGTGCTTTTCAGTGCGTATTTTAGCTTCCGGAAAGTCTATATCTTAACCCTTGTATACATTCTTGGTTTTAATGTATTTTAGACTTTGGACCTACTCCTAGGTCCCAATTCTATTGTCTGACTGCTTTCTGCAGAATTGTTGACATAATGTGTCTTACCGGTGAGTTTACTAGTTTTTCTGACGCAACGCTATCATTAATGCATAAAGCAATATTTGTAGTATAAACGTTCATGAATTCACATGTATAGCATGTAATCAGACAAAGTTGACATTTAAGCACATAATTGCAGTTATTAAGTATTAATTAAATTGTACGGAAATTACCGGTTTTGTGCCAGTTGTCACAATCTCCCCCCGTTAAAAGGATTTCGTCCCAAAATTCAGGCTGAGCTAACTCTCGCAGGAGTTTTCTTGAACAGGTGGGGGTACTTGTCTTTAAACTGGTGTTCACGTTCCCATGTGTACTCGGGTCCGTGCCTAGAGTCCCAACATACTTTGACAAGTTTGACACTACTCCTTCTGGTCTTATTGACTTTCCAGTCTGTAACCTCAACGGGTTTTTCTGTAAATCAGAGTGTGTCGTCGATATGCACTTCATCCGCAGGGATGATCACTGTTTCTTGGGTTGGACTCTTCTTGAGGTTGGACACATGAAACGTATCATGTACTCCGTTAAGTTCTTCCGGTAATTCCAACTTGTATGCTATGGTACCAATTCTTTCCAAGATCTTGAATGGTCCGATGTATCGTGGATTCATTTTTCCACGTTTTCCGAATCTTACTACGCCCTTCCAAGGTGAGACCTTTAACAAAACTTTGTCTCCCCCCTCAAATTCTAAGGGTTTTCATCTTCGATCAGCGTAGCTCTTTTATCGATCTCGAGCCGCCTTAATGCGCTCTCGGATCTGCATGATTTTGTCAGTTCTCTGTTGAACAAGTTCAGGACCAACCATTCGTTTGTCTCCAGCGTCTGCCCAACATAATGGCGAGCGGCACTTGCGGCCATATAGAGCTTCGAACGGTGTGGCTTTTATGCTTGTATGGTAACTGTTATTGTAGGAAAACTCAACCAAAGGTAGGTGAGTATCCCGGCTGCCGCCTAAGTCCATAACACATGCGCGAAGCATATCTTCAAGGGTTTGTATGGTTCGTTCGCTATGGCCGTCTGTTTGCGGATGGAAGGTCGTGCTTAGATCTAGTTGAGATACAAAGGCCTCCTGGAAGGATTGCCAGATCCTCGAGACGAAACGTCCATCTCTGTCTGAAATAATTGAGATAGGCACTCCATGACGTGCCACGATTTCTTTTAAGTACAACTCAGCAAGATTTCCAGTGCTATCCTTCTCTCGGATCGGTAGGAAATGCGCAGATTTCGTTAACCGATCGACTATCACCCATATCATATCATGCCCTCTAGGGGTCCTGGGTAATTTCGTTATGAAGTCCATCGAGATTTGCTCCCACTTCCACATGGGCATCTCTGGTTGTTGCAGTAGCCCGGACGGTTTTTGATATTCAGCCTTAACCTTAGCACAGGTTAGGCACTTTCCAACATAGATAGCATCATCGCTTTTAAGCCTCGGCCACCAATAGTAATCCTTCAAGTCTTGATACATTTTGTCCAATCCTGGATGGATCGAGTATCTCGACTTATGAGCTTCATTAAGGATGACTTCTCGAATACCACCATAGAGCGGAACCCAGATACGCTCCTTAAACTACAAGGTTCCCTCTTTGTTTGGCACCAAATTCTTCAACATACCTCGGAGGTATTCAACTCTACGATTTTCTCTCTTAAGGGCTTCTTGTTGTGCGTCACAAATTCATGTAGTGAGGTTCGTTTGAATAGTCATTTCCAATGCTCGAACCTTTAGGGTCTTAACCCTTTCCTTTCGGCTTAACGCGTCTGCTACAACGTTTGCCTTCCCAGGATGGTACTTAATCTCACAGTCATAATCGTTCAGCAGCTCGACCCAACGTCGCTGACGCATATTTAATTCCTTCTGATCAAATATGTGTTGTAGGCTCTTGTGATCTGTGAAGATTGTACATCGAGTACCATATAAATAGTGTCGCCAGATTTTCAAAGCGAATACCACCGCGCCTAGCTCCAATTCGTGCGTGGTGTAATTCCTTTTGTGTACTTTCAGCTGCCTTGAAGCGTAAGCGATGACTTTTTGACGTTGCATAAGCACGCAACCCAAACCTTGACGCGAAGCGTCGCAGTATACCACGAAGTCTTCTGTGCCTTCGGGTAAGGATAGTATCGGTGCATCGCATAGCTTATTCTTGAGCAGTTGGAAGGCTTCTTCCTGGCTTATCACCCCAAACGTACTTCTTGTCCTTTTGCATAAGGGTAGTCAGCGGTTGAGCTATTTTGGAGAAATTCTCAGAAAACCGTCGGTAATAGCCCGCTAAGCCCAAAAATTGTCGAACTTCAGTTGGGGTTTTGGGGGCTTCCCAATTCTTTATTGCTTCAATATTGGATGGGACTACATGAATGCCCTTCTCGTTCACAATGTGACCAAGAAATTGTACTTCGCGAATCCAGAATTCGCACTTTGAGAATTTTGCATAAAGTTTCTCTTTCTTCAGTAGCTCCAGAATGGTCCTGAGGTGTTGCTCGTGCTCTTCTCTCGATCGCGAGTAAATCGGGATATCATCGATAAATACAATCACAAATTTATCGAGATATGGTTTGCAAACGCATTTCATCAGATCCATAAATACCGCTGTAGCGTTCGTCAGTCCGAATGGCATCACAAGGAACTCGTAATGCCCATAACGTGTTCGGAATGCAGTCTTTGGTACGCTTTCCTCTTGGATTCTTAAGTGATGGTATCCAGATCGAAGGTCGATCTTGGAATAGTAGCTTGATCCTTGGAACTGATCAAATAAGTCATCAATCCGTGGTAGTGGGTACCAATTCTTGATAGTGAGCTTGTTCAGTTCTCTATAATCGATACACATCCGCAGTGTTCCATCATTCTTCTTCACGAACAATACTGGAGCTCCCCAAGGTGAGAAGCTTGGCCTTATGAATCCTTTATCCAACAACTCCTGGAGTTGTGTAGATAATTCTTGCATCTCGGATGGTGCAACCCGATAGGGTTCCTTGGCTATAGGAGAGGCTCCTGGAACCAAGTCTATATGGAATTCGACTTGTCGTTGCGGAGGTAATCCTGGCAGATCTTTGGGAAAAACATCAGGGAATTCCTTCACCACATGAATGTCTTCGAGTTTCGGCTCCTCAGCCTTCTTATCTACAACGTGCGCCAGGAAAGCAACACATCCTTTCCTTAAGCACTTCTTCGCCTTCATACAGCTGATGATTCGCAGAGGCGTGTCTCGTTTTTCTCCATGCACGATGAGAGTTTCATCATTCGTCAGAGGGATGCGAATGATTTTCTAGTGACAAACAACTTCAGCCTTGTTCTTGGACAACCAGTCCATTCCAACCACTACATCGAAGCTACCCAATTGAATAGGTAAGAGGTCGATGTTAAATCTTTGCTCACCAAGTTCTAATGTGCAACCCCTAACAACTTCGCCCGATTCAACAAGTTTACCATTGGCTAGTTCTATGGAGTAAGGAATATCTAATCTACTAGATTCTATTCCAAGCATAAGTTTAAATTCCACAGACATGAAGCTATAATCGGCACCAGTGTCAAATAGTATGGATGCAAAGTGATCGTTAACGAGAAACGTACCGGTGACCACATTAGGGTCCTCGCGTGCGTTCCTTGCTCCAATCACGAATGCCCGAGCCTGAGCATTGTTCCCCCTTGGGCAATCTTTTATGAAATGATCCTTGCTTCCACAACCAAAGCATCCTTGGTTCTGCCCAGCTCCATTACCATTCCGGTTACCATTGCCATTTCCATTTCCACCACCGTTTCTATTACCAGCACCGTTGCGCTTTCCGTTCCCGTTCCTATTTCCTTTTCCCCAACAGTCCTCAGTATGGTGACCCAGTTTTCCACACTTGTCGCATTTTGGAACGCGGCAAACTCCTTCATGATGATGCTTGCACTAGTTGCTGATGGGCAGAGTGCCCAGGTATCTTTTGGTAGGAGCGTCATTCATGGTTGCAAGAGTTTTCGCCTCCTGAGGCATGTTGGGGTCTCGCTTCTTGTTGTTGGAACCCTTGTTGTTACGTGTCGCTTGATTCAGGTTCGCATGCTTCCTTTTCTTATCACCAGATGACTCAGCATGCGTCTCGGTCTTTTCAGTTGGGTTCAGTGATAACTTCTTCATACGAACAGCATCTTCAATAAGGCTGACAGCCAGAGTTATAGCCTGAATGATCGTTTCAGGTTTGGCCGAAGTTACCATGCTGCGAAACTCTGGAGCCAATCCCCAGATGTAGCGTTCAACGCGCTTAAATTCGGGAGTCACCATGTAGGGGATCACTCTTGACAAATCGTGGAACCTTCGAGTATAACCAGTAATGTCAGCACCTTCCATGGTCAAGTTCCAGAACTCAGTTTCCAGTCTTTGGAGTTCAGCACGAGAGCAATACTTCTCTCTCATTCGTTCCTTTAGCTCGTCCCACGTCATGCCGTGTGCAGCATTATCACCCAGAGTCTGGACTTGCAAATTCCACCAAGTCAAAGCTTCATCAACAAACAACCAAGTAACAAAAGTGACTTGTTGATCTGCGGTACACTTGCTCATGCGGATAGTGGAGTCAGTCTTCTCCGTCCAGCGTACAAACGCCATTGCACCTCCAGTGCCGTCGTAGTTCAATGGCTTGCAGTCGTGAAACTGCTTGAAGGTGCAGCCTTGAGTTGTGTTTCCTCCAGATGAGTCTCCCAGCCCATTACGCCTGGCATTGCTTGGTTCTCCACTTTGTTCGGTGCGGTTCACCTCGTATTGGGCGATAGCTGCGGAGATCTTTACCTCTAGTAGGGCGTTCAGTTCTTAAGCAGTCCTCGGCAGAAGAGGAGGAGGGGGTTGATCAGAGTCTTGGTTGTTCACAGCTCTCCTAGGTGCTATGTTCTGATAGAACACAACACAACGGGGTTAGACATTTGTTTGATATCGTCATACGAGACAGTAGTAGTATATATACACAGACATATACCCACACAAGTGACATCAAACAATCCGCCCAACGTATAAATCAATTCATACAGCAACAAGCATGCATAAATAGATAAATACTGGTGTGTTATAAGATATTCACCGAGTCTTTACACATATCAGAACAACTTGTTACACCATTGTTTGCGAAGTAAACAAAATGCATAAGGGTTACATCTCCCCAAAGTACAAGTTTAATATATGTAAAGGACAAAATATCTTACTTCACATTGGCGGTTCTTGTCTTTATACCCTAAATCATTACTCCAAAAGAGTATTTAATAGGCTGGGGGAAGGGTGTTCACGTTTGACCTTCTCTTGTATTGAAGGAATCTCATTTGATACGTGACAATACTTGTTGTGGTTTATGTGCACTGAATTGCATAATTATGTATGCATTCATAATTACGTAAGCCCTTGCACAGTCCGCACAGTTCGTTTCATCCTCAGATCACTTCCTTCATATAGGCCACTATTTTCAGACGAAGACACGTGTACCTGTGGTATTCTATTTCTAGTATATGTATATATCAATTATTACACATAGTTGCAAGTAATTTCTAGTCAAAGACAAGTGCTACTCCAGTGCACCCTAAGTTTCGTAGTGTTCTTACTTGACTCTTTGAAAATAGTTTCAGGTAGTGGATGTCGTGGGAAGTTTTATGCAATGAAAACTTTTGAAAAATTGTTTTCTTGAGAGGATCCTAAAGATTGTAGTCTAGACTCGAGAAGGAATCCTGGTTCACTACAATCGCAGCTCTGATACCAATCAGTCACACCCCTTTCTAGGGCGGAAGCACGAGGAGTGATCTTGAAAGGTTCTCATTGAATACGATTGGTAAACATACTACATGCTTGTAAAATAACTCCAAATGCCATAACATAACATAAATTAAATGTTTACATCACAAGACAAAATTTTGTTTGATAAATTTACAACTTATTTAAAAGACGAACATCGAGGACTTGGTTCTTATATCCCACGTATAATGAAATATAATAACCAATTCCCCCAAAAACCGGCATCGGAGTCTTGACACGAGATAGTTAAAAACATAAACAACATCCAAGAGCAAGAGTATGACTTCCACTTTAGTTACCTGAAATACAGGTGAGTTTTGGAAAATCGTCAACATAATGTTGGTGTGAATTCATGCAGGTTTTGTATTGAACGTTTGTATACTTGAATGAAAACATGGTATGTAATTTCTATGAAACAAGTAATTCTGTAAATGTAAGGAAATCGATATCGCTAATGGTTTGCAAGGCCATTAACATGTGACACAGCATAGGAAGCATCCAAACCAAAGGCATTTTTAGTAGTCGATTCACGACTGAGACACAAAAGCACTACTTCGTACTAGTTATCACCAAGAGTGTGGCTGCCTGAAAACCATTAGATCTAACCTTTTGTTTTACGGTCTTAGTATGTACACGATTAATGGTGCTTCTGGTACCCTATTCGTGACATGATCTAAAGTATCATTCCTTAGTTTTTGTATTCAACATACCATAACACATGTATTTTCCCCAAGTTTAGAAAGTATGTAAAAGTTTAAAAGTGGGGACATGAACTCACAACTTTGCGTTTCTTGCGCCGTAAACTTCACTGAGTTTGCTTATATAGCGTCGTGACCTATACGTGTTTTATTAATGTTAGCCACTAGACTTGTATCGCACAAGTACAAGTCACCATCTTTTAAGTATGTGTTCTTTGTTGTTAAAAATAATTTATATTTTTAACTATGTACCTTACTTATATTATTTTCTCAAAATTAAATATAAGTATCTCGTAGTTTTCACCCGAGTTATATTTTCGTCCAAAATATATTTTAAGTTCATAACTTGTCCATGTGCTTCTATGTATTCTCATATATTTTCATAAATATATTTTCTTGTATTTGTCTAAGCATATTGTATGTGTATTTTTGTATTTCTACTCCTTGGGAGTATTTAGTGTATTTTCAAGTCCTAATACACTGTTACATATAATACATACTACATACACTTAGCACAAAATTTGGTGATCAATAAATATATATATTTTCCTCAAAAATATACATACTTAATATCAATTTTTATCTTGAAGAAATCATCATTTCTTAACTTGAAGTTTACATAAAAATTAGGGAAGCCTTGGTAAATATTTTTAGGTGAATTTTTAGGGAATAAGTTTCACCAAAACTTATATTTTTCTAAGTGTCAAAATTTCTATAAAATTTTGACATGGTTTCCCCTAAAAATGGAGGTTTCCCATGTTTTCAAAACATGTGTTTATTTTTTTTAAATCATCATCAAACATCAACAGCACAATCAAGACTTACCATAAGCCAAGATCATGTAAATTACACTATATCACGAACTTGAAGTTTTTGTAAAAACTTGTAGTAACTTACCATGTTATTTAGAAGGTTTAGTTACCCTTTAAAACATATTTATTTGTTTGTAAATCACATTCTTGAAAGATTTAGTCATTTACAACTTGTAAGATAATTTTTCTAAAAATATTTCTTTTGTATTATTCTTGTTACAAACATGTTTCTAGTCATGTTTAAACACTAAAAATATGATTAGTTTACTTGGAAACCATGACTTTGTAAATCTTATAAATAAACTTGGTTTCTTGAGAAAATTATTTTTGTAATCATCTATTTACAAGATTTGTATTTTGTTTAAATCATCTTTACATATGAAAATCACTTTCATCATTCAAGTTCATGAAGACATAAAGTATGATGATCTTGGTCTTTCACAAGATCACCACCTTAACTTACTAGATCATGTGTTTAATCACAATCTAGTAGGTTTCTTATGATGTCTAACATCACTAACACAAATAATCAATCAACAAGAAGCAAATAAACACCATCAACATGTATTCTTATATTTTTAAGCTTATGTTAAAGTATCATGATCATGTTCTTTAGTGTTCTTCAAGATTAACAATGTTCATCATTTTTATCCAACTAAATATGAAGTATAAACAAGTTACAAGGAGCTTACTACTAGCACAAGGGCTAGGGAAGAACACAAGATGTTGAAGATGATAAATGGGTTGGTTAATAGCAAATGAAGAAGGTCTTTCAATCTCCAAGAGCACCAAGCTTCATAAGGCACCTTCTTACACCTTGAAATAAACTAGGAATGGATGAACTTGATTGAAGAATGATGGTGGTGTAGGGTGGTGATCTCGGCTGAGAGCCAAGAGAGGGAGAGGAGAAGGGTGGTGGGGTGAAGTGTGTGAGGGAATGAGGGTGATGAAGTGTTCTTATAACCATGTTTTAGTGTTAACCTTTGGATATTATGTTTACCAAGTACAAGACATAATCTTCTCATCAAATCTCCCAAGATTATATGCAATCTAATAAGATCAAGTAGGATTTGTTGGTGGGGTCACATGGGTGACCGTCCACTTTAAGGGGGGGGGGGGTAAAGTGTAAGTTCCAATCACTAATTACATAAATAAGTTAAGGTTCAATTGTCTTGATTAGGGATTTAATGTGTTATTATGTTATAAGAGGTGTTATGGTGTTCGGGGATCATAACTAGCTCAGAAACATTAAAACAATGTTTCTAGTATAATTTTGATGTTTCGGGTAGTGTCCGGTTGTTTGGTTAGATACCAGTTCGTTAAAGTGTCAAACTATTCCGTTTAGTGATCTTTAAGTACCCTTTTGTGGCACTTTTAATTCCCGACACTTAGGAAAGCATTCAGGACCATTTAGTCATATTTTTACATGTCACAATCTTGTCACAATGCTGAATTTTGCTGAAATATATGAAATTCAGCATTTAAAGTGTGTTTCAGGTGCTTTTCAGTGCATATTTTAGCTTCCGGAAAGTCTATATGTTAACCCTTGTAAACATTCTTGGGTTTTAATGTATTTTAGACTTTGGACCTACTCCTAGGCCCCAATTCTATTGTCTGACTGCTTTCTGCAGAATTGTTGACACAATGTGTCTTACCGGTGAGGTTACTAGTATTTCTGACGCAACGCTATCATTAATGCATAAAGCAATATTTGTAGTATAAACGTGCATGAATTCACATGTATAGCATGTAATCAGACAATGTTGACATTTCTGCAGAATTGTTGACACAATGTGTCTTACCGGTGAGGTTACTAGTATTTCTGACGCAACGCTATCATTAATGCATAAAGCAATATTTGTAGTATAAACGTGCATGAATTCACATGTATAGCATGTAATCAGACAATGTTGACATTTAAGCACATAATTACAGTTATTAAGTATTTATTAAATTGTACGGAAATTACCGGTTTTGTGCCAGTTGTCACAATTTCAAGGGCAATATGGTCATTTCGGTCTTTACAACCCTAAATGCAACAATAAACCGATATCTTAATCTAGATTTCTCAATCTTCTTCTCTCTTCATCTCTATATCATCTTCGGGGGTGTTTGTTTTTTGTGAAAAGCTGTTCAGGACATCTTATGTCTGCCCCACTCAGACCACTCACAGACGTTTAAGTCTGCAGTATGTTTTTTTTCTCGAATACCTTTCATTAAAAAAGTTTTGCGCGACCTCTTTTTGGTGCAGACATGGATCAAGGCCTTTCTACCTCTTCCCCATTCTTTTTTTTTTCGAGATGCAACAAATACACTGAAACCCTAGTTCCTTTTCCATCTCCTCATTCTCTATCTGCTCCAACTCAGCCGCCACCCCTCCTCCTCTTTGCTGTAACATCCCGAAAACATAAATTCTTGAAATTTAAATTAGATTGCAAATAAATTAGTAAAATAAACTAAGTAGGAATGACACTAACCTAGTTAGATGATGACTTATGTGTAGTTAAAGACATAAAAATAAACTAAAAGGAATGTAGAGGGGCCAAACTTGTTAAAACTGAAATTGGATTTAATTAAAACAAATAAATAAACACCAAACACACAAAAATTGTGTGTGTTCGGTCGACACAAGCAGGGGGCGACCAGGAGAAGAACTCCAACCCTAGTTCTTGTCTAAATTCACAAATTGAAGGTCAAGATCAGCCCCAAAACGAAAATCAAACATAGATTACTGATCCTCATTGCAAGGGGGTTGTAAGGTATGTAAAATTCTATGAAAATTCTCTGTTTGAAATTCTTATGAATTTGGGAGATTCAAAATTTGATGATGCATGTTTGTGATTTGGTTAGATTAGGGATGGTATAGTGTCTAGAAGTAAAACCTAGACAACTACATGTGAAATCATGTCCAAATTCAGGAAATTCCATGAACACATTGAAGGTGGGTTATGGGTTTTACAAGATAATGATGAACACTAGGGTTTAGAATGATTATTCTAGTGTAATTTGATCATAGAAAGTGATTTCAGAAAAGTATGATGTTTAAATGCTATATGAAAGCTTTATTAATGTTAAGTTAGCTAAATAGCAAGCTATGAACTTGAATATGAAAGATATAAAAATTCTGCCTTTATAATGTTTGTTGAAATGCCTCAAAGAAGGCTTGAAACTGAATTGTTAAGTTAAAAACGCATAATTAGGATGTATGACAAAATTTGCGTTATGTATGTGAAACAAAGAGTTCTAAACATAAAGTGATTGAACTCTATAGGAAAAGAAGCCGGGGCATCGAGCGGGCAAACCAGTGTGGACGCACGTTTGAAGGGCTTGCTTTAAAGGTATGTAACTTGACCCGTTACATTAAGTAAATTTTGATATTTATCATATGTGTAGTTGAATTCTAGAATAAGGGTTGTTTTGAATTAAAGCGGTGATGTCGCTATATTGAATAATAAGTCAAAATTGGTTAAAACTCGTTGGTAGTCATCATAAGGGAGGATTCCTTATATGAGCCAAACGGGTCGAACAATCAATTAAGACATGGATAATGTTTCGTAATATGATGGATTGATCCTTGTTATTGGATAAATAGATGATATATCAGAAATACGAGAATCTAACACGTTGGCAGTTAGAATGAGAAATCCGAGTATTTAGTTTTGGAAAAACAAACAAAATCAGTCAAATAATAGATTTCCAGAGTCTACCGTAATTTACGGTAGAGACCAGAGAGCTACGGTGGTTTACCCCTGTGTTACGGTGGAACCTTAATCTTCCAGGAGCTACCGTAACTTACGGTACTACCGTAAGTTACGGTAGAGCCTTGGAATAAATGATAAATTTTTGTATTCTTCGTTAAACCGAATCCGTTTTAAACGCAGTTTCGATTATATATTATTTCTAAGTATTCTAATACTAATGTTTAATGTAAACATTTCAGTTTCTAGGTATTCAAGGATTATGGATGACGGTCAAGCAAGCTTTTGAAGAACCGAACACAACTTTTGAAGCTTCCGCGTTGATTTACTTTGTTTGGAAAATGTTTATGACGTAACTAGTTTGCAAAACAACTTATGAATGTTTGAATTAGTCGGTAGTTGGCTAATGCTTGTTACCTTAAAACTTTGTTCTTTTGAAACTTTTGTTTTAAATGGGTCATCTCTTATATAAATCTTTTGAATTATTGTTAAATTCGAGTAGTAAATAGACGGGTGTTACAAGTTGGTAATCAGAGCTTAAGGTTGTCAACAAGTGTTCGGTTCAAGCTTGATCGATCGTCCGGTAAGAATTGACTTATTATGTTAACAAATTATGTCTTATGTAAGAATGAGAAAGGAATTGATATGCATGGGTAGAGTGTGTTAACACACTCAAACCCGGAAAGTGCATTAAATGTGAACGGTTAAAACAAGTTAAGAACTTGACTAAACCGAAACAAATGAAGCAATGTTATGAATGAAATGTTTAATGTTTAAATGTAAACATTTCAGTTTCAAGATGTCTGAAAGAAACGATGATGATCCGGTGCAGACAAGCACCGAACAAATGAAAGAGATAATTGCTGAAGAGGTAGGTAAGGCAATTGAAGGAAGTCTATCCGGATTTATAGACAAAATTCAAAGCACGGTGTTGTCACTTGTCGAAGAGCGAGTCAAAAGATTGGAGGATAGTGTCAATCTTATGATGGAGAAATCGGGAGAACGTAAAGGGTATTCATACAAAGAATTTATGGCGTGTAAACCGCCAATCTACAACAGGGAGGTTGACCCAATAATTTGCCAAAGATGGATGGGCGACATTGAAGGGGTGTTTGAAAGAACCCATTGTGATGAAAGTGACTTTGTGGCTTATGGAACGGGCCAGTTGAGAGGTCAAGCCAAAGATTGGTGGGACAACAAAAAGAATGAAATAGGAGCTGAAGCGGCGAGAACCATGACATGGGAGGAGTTTAAGACACCGTTTCTTAAACATCATAGTCCCAAGGCGGTCATCAATAAAATCAAGGAAGAGTGCATGCAACTTAGGCACAAGGGTGAGACCATAGACAAGATTACGGCAATGTTTATGGATAAGATGAAGTTTAGTAGTGAATTGGTGACAAACGAAGAACAGAAGATATACTACTACTATAACATGTTGAGCGCTGAATATAGGGAGTTTATGACTCCTTCAAAATACGAGACCCTCACCGAAATTGTAAACTATGCTCGGGAACGAGAAATCGAGTTGAAGAAACAAGTTGAAAGGGGTGAGCGAAGGGCGCAAGATGTGAATCCAAGCCCTACAAAGAAAGCTCGAACTAGAGAGTCGGGAAAGAAAGTGGATGCTAAAGGTGGGTCACCAAGTTGTAAAGTGTGCGGGAAAGGACACAAGGGAGAATGTCGGTTCAAAGACAAACCATGCCCTATATGTAGTAAGACGGGACACACGGCGTCGCTATGCCCGGGTAAAGTTTCAGTTTGCTACAAATGTTATCAACCCGGTCACAAAAAGTCCGAATGCCCGGACTTAGTTGGAAAGAGAGATGTTAGAGAATCTCCAGCAGAAGCTCCAAAGGCGAAGGCTAGATCCTTCCAACTTACCGCGGCTGAAGCAAAAACAGAACCCGATGTGGTCTCAGGTAAATTCACAATTAACTCAATTCCCGCACGTGTATTGTTAGATACGGGTGCGAATAAATCCTTCATTTCGCATGGATTTATTCGACATCCTTCATTTGTATTGACAAAGCTATCTGTGCCCTTAGAAGTAGAAATAGGGGATAACAAAAGTTTTATAGTTTGTGACGTTTGTCGAAGCTGCAAATTAAACATAGACGATGAGGAATACTTGATAGATCTAATCCCAATGTCAATGGGGGAATTTCAAGTAGTCGTTGGGATGGATTGGCTATCTCAGCACCATGCGAAGGTCGTGTGTTTTCGTAAGGAGATAAAGCTAATATCTCCGAGCGGAAAACACGTCACTATCTATGGCGAAAAAGGAGGCAACCCAATAGTATGCTCAATGTTGAAAGCTCACAAGCTTATGAAGCGAGGATGCAAGGCATTCATGATATACGCAAACGAGCCCGAGAAAGAATCACGAAAGATTGAAGATGTACCGGTAGTACGAGATTATGAAGATGTGTTTCCGGAGGATTTACCGGGGATACCACCTGAACGGGAAGTAGAGTTTGGGATCGAATTGATTCCGGGCACAAAACCCGTGGCTAAAGCACCATATCGACTCGCATCGTCGGAATTGCAAGAGTTGATGTCCCAGATTCAAGACCTGCTTGACAAAGGATTCATAAGGCCGAGTGTGTCTCCTTGGGGCGCATCGGTATTGTTCGTGAAAAAGAAAGACGAAAGCATGCGTATGTGTATTGATTACCGGGAGTTAAACAAACTCACGGTAAAGAACCGATACCCGCTTCCGAGGATAGATGATTTATTCGACCAATTACAAGGTGAGAACTGGTTTTCAAAGATTGACCTTAGATCGGGGTATCACCAACTAAAGGTCAAGGAGGAAGATGTGCCGAAGACGGCTTTCCGCACGAGATACGGGCATTACGAATTCCTCGTGATGTCATTTGGGCTAACAAATGCACCAGCGGCTTTCATGGACCTCATGAACCGGGTTTGCAAGCCAATGTTGGATAAGTCGGTCATCGTGTTTATCGATGATATTTTGGTATATTCGAAAAGCGAAGCTGAACACGCACACCACTTACAAGAGGTGTTAGAGACACTTAGACGAGAAAGGTTGTATGCGAAATTCTCTAAGTGTGTCTTTTGGTTACGAGAGGTACAATTTCTTGGCCACATCATAAGTGCCGACGGAGTATTGGTGGATCCGTCAAAGATCGAGGCCGTGTCAAAATGGAATCCCCCGAAGAACCCTTCGGAAATTAGAAGCTTTTTGGGGCTTGAGGGATACTATAGGAGATTCATTCAAGATTTCTCCAAAATTGCGTCACCGCTAACAAAACTAACCCGGAAGGAAGAAAAGTTCATTTGGAGTGTAGATCAAGAAAGAGCGTTTCAAACGCTAAAAGAGAAGTTAACTCAAGCTCCGGTACTGACATTGTCGAACGGAGTCGAAGACATTCACTATCGGGGCTCGGATGCGTTTTGATGCAACGGGGCAAAGTTATAGCGTATGCCTCGAGGCAATTAAAGATACACGAGAAGAAATATCCCACGCATGATCTCGAGTTGGCTGTGGTGGTATTTGCATTAAAAATATGGAGGCACTACTTATATGGGGTAATATGCGACAAAGGCGATGGCTAGAAACGGTCAAAGATTATGATTGTGAAATACATTACCACCCCGGGAAAGCCAATGTGGTGGCCGATGCGTTGAGCCGAAAGGCAGACTATGCCCCGATACGAGTACGATCGTTGCATCTCATTGTGACTTCGGGCTTACTTGAACGAATCCGAGGAGCACAAGATGAAGCAGTAAAGACGGAAAACCGGAAGAAGGAAAGGATCGTTGGCCAAGTTAAAGATCTCGAAGAGAGCAACCACGGTTTGAAAACACGTTTCAACAGAATTTGGGTTCCTAACACATGTGGAGTTAAAAAGCTTCTACTCGATGAAGCTCATAAGTCCCGTTATTCCATCCATCCGGGAGCGACCAAAATGTATAACGACTTAAAGCAAAACTATTGGTGGCCCGGAATGAAAAGAGATGTGGTGAAGTACGTGGAAAAATGTTTGACATGTTTACAAGTCAAGGCGGAGCACCAAAAACCATACGGTAAACTTCAACCATTGGAAATTCCGGTTTGGAAATGGGAACATATTACGATGGACCTATTAACCAAACTACCAAAGACAAACCGCGGTTTCGATGCCATATGGGTAGTGGTGGATAGATTGACGAAAAGTGCTCACTTCATTCCGATTCGTGAGACTTATACGTCAGAAAAGATGTCAGAATTTTACACTTATGAGATAATAGCACGTCATGGAGTACCGGTATCCATCGTGTCTGATAGGGATACCGGTTCACTTCAAATTTCTGGCGAGATTTCCAAGAGCAAATGGGAACCAAATTGTTCATTAGCTGTTGGATCTGAGTTTGTTTCTGATTGTATTTTACGTTTGAAATTAAGATGAAAATGAAAGAGTTGTGCAGCGGAATTAATATGGAAACAAACTTTGCATACAATCAAACGAGATTATTGCTTTGATCAAGACATTTTCAACAAGGAACCGAATGATTGAATTAAATTTCAATAACGATTACAAGTAATGCTTGAATACAAACTCCCCCTCAGCCAGAGCTTAGTGTTTGTTCGTGCAAAGAAGACGATATTGCAAAGAGCTAATAGAACAGTACAGAGCACTGTTCTATTTATAGGCACTGGCAAACCACTGAGCATCTTAGCTGGCGTCACCATGAAAGTGACATCTAACCTCCTAACAAACTCTAACCTCTGATCTATACAAGCACTGCTACCCTAACTACTGCTATTACATTTCATTACATAAAAGACACTTAAACAGCTGCTGCATCCTTCCACTGCTGTGAACCCATCAGTGCTTGTCCAGATCAGCAGTACTTGACTCAAGACAGTAGATCGAGCAGCAGGGCTTTAGTCTTTCATCAAGTCTTTACTTGAGCAGCAGTTGTAGGTCAGCAGTTTGCACGACCAACAGATAGGAGGTCAGCAGATGTTGAAACCACTTTCAAGGGGAGACACTTGTATGTAACATCTACTTATTCTGGATCCACTGCTCTAACCCAGTTTTGGCTTTAATTATCTGTTCCTCTGGTAGGGTTCAATCTCAACAATCTCCCCCTGGAACAGATAATGCCAAAACTCTTCATTATTGTGGAATTCTTTATTGCCTCATCAGCAGTTCCCTTATCTGACCTTTAAACTGTAGTTCAAAGTCTAGGGCATCTGTATCATCATCATCCCTGCTAAGTGGAAGATCAAGGAGATCCTGCAAATCTTCAAGACTCAGGCCAAGAGCTTGTTCCCTTGATATTTTCTTCACTTCTCCACCAGACCTGAGCAAAGTCAATACGCAGGTCTGTTTGTAAGTTACCCACTTTTGTATTTTTGAGCCTGGTGGGTTTCTTGGGAGATGTTTATTTACAGAGGTATTTGGTGAGGCTGGCCTATTCATGACTGGCTGAGCAGTACTTGCAGATTGTTCCAATTCAAGATCTTCTTTTATCATTACTTTAAGGCCTGCTTTTACAATAGCATTTCCAGCTTTTAGATCTTGAATGGTTTCAGCACTTGACTGGTTTTTGCTCCTTCTTTTGTAGATGGTAGCACCAGCTGGAGCAGTGGTTCTTTTAGCTTGCAGCTTTGGTGGTCTTCTTGAAACCTCTGCTTTGGAGTAGTCAGGCTTTTGTGGAACTTTTGGATCTTTCTTTCTAAGTTCCTCTAACTTCTTGTAGGTAGCCCTGACCCTATCTTCTCCCCACTTTGACACAGAATTCTTTGACCCATAATCAGCTGCTATCAGCTCCTCTTTCATTGTCTTCAACCTTAATGCCTTTTCAGCTTCAAATTGTTTGAATTTTTCAGGGGGAGTCTGCTTGACCTTATTTTTGATCATTTCTTGAATTCTGGCTGCTTCTCTTTCAAGCTCAGAAATGGTCCAGTTTTTGTACATGTATTTCTCCCCCTTGTATTTCTTGTAGGTCATGATGTTCTCAATGTAGTCTTTTCTCAAGGACTCATCTGCCCTTTCTGAAATTTGCTGACATACATTTTTAGCAAATCGCTCCATAGCACTGACCTGTGAGAGTAAAAACTGATAGTTTTGCTGAAATTCTCTATCAGATTTCCCCTTTCTGTTTTTTATTGCGATATCCTCTACTTGCTTGGCCTTGAGCTTCAAGTATTCTTCAATATTATTAGGCCTGGGATATCCTGCAATTGATGGCAAACTCCTTTTAACTGGGTCATCCTCATAGTAGAAAGATTTGATTTCTTCCCTAACTGCAATGAGTTCCAGAGGAAATGAGACACCAGCAGGAGGTAATGGTTTTAAAATTTGAGCTGAAGAGAGAGGTATGGGTTTAGGAATTGTGACAAGTGACAGAGATTTTGAAGATGTTGGTGGTGGAAATGTGTCATCATCTTTTAAAATTAGCCTTCTCCTTTTTGGTTTAGGAGAGACTGATGATGTTTGTGATGGAACAGTGGTGGTAGATTGAGTGGCAGTGGTTTGTGATTGACTAACAGTTGTTGAAACAACTGGTGTTTCAACCACTGTCGCCATTACAACAGATGTTATAACATCTGTTGTCTTCTGCTTTTTGTCAGCAGGTGAAATTGGTGGTGAGATTGTTTTTGGTGGTGACAGTGGCGGTGGTAACGTAGTGATTGTGGTGTGTGTTGTAGTGGTGTGTGTTGAAGTGAGAGCAGTTGTTGAAACAACTGAGGTACCAGCAGTAGTTGATACAACAGGAGTTACAACAGCTGTTTGGGTGGAGGTTTGATGCTGATGGATTTTGGATGGTGGTTTTGGAGGCTTTGGAAATCTAGATGGGATGGACTTGGGTTTCCTTTTTGTCTTAGGATTTTTAGAATCCTTTGATCCAGAACAACCCTGCGCATACAGCTCCATAAAAGCTCTTTTCTCCTCATTCCATCTTGAGATATCCTTTGCCATTCTATCTCTTTTAACACTTGCTACTCCTTCATCAAGTGCTTCTTGAGTTGCATCAACCTTTTTACTACCATCTGGCACAGGAATTTTTCTGGTCATAGCATCCCTTTCAGGTTCAATGTAAAGACCATCATCTATTCCTTTCTTCTTCCACTCCTGAATTTTCTCCCCCTTTTTGGCATTATCTTCTGGGAGTTGATCAATGAACAGTACTGTTGGAGGAGCAGTGCCAGTGGTTTCCAACAAATGGGCCTTGATTGCCTTAATATCTGCTTGAGTGTTCTTGTACCTAGACTCCATAATGTTTCTCAGCTTTTGGACATGAAGTTAATGTTGCTGATCAGCCATTTCTTTTTGTTGTTGGAGAAAAGGTTGAAAGAGATTCCAGAGCTCATTTGTAGCAGATGCTTGTTGTGCAGCAGGTGCTTGAGATGGAACAACAGTGGATTGCATCTTTTGTGTTTTCAACACCTGCTGTAGCATGTTTTTAAGATCTGCAACAGATGTATCCAACTTTTCAATTCGTTCCGTCAAATCCTTATGTTTTAAATCATCACCCAATTTAATGGGATCATCTGATTTCCCACTAGCAGTGGTTTGATCAGTGGTTGAGGTAGGGAGTGTACTCCAAACACTAACCACTGATGCCCCTTTTTCTTGGTACTGGGGTCTTCTTCCTTCAACACTTGACAACCTTTTGATGTTTCCAGTAGGATAAATAAATCCACTGGTGGTTGGCAGAGGTGCTATGTAAGGAATTGCCTCCAAGGAAGTCTTATTAATGTAACCACTGTCCAACTGTAAACCAGTGGGTTCAACAGTTGTAGTGGCTGCTTCACTTGGACTACCACCAAGAGTTACGTGTAACTCAAGGGGTGTAACCTCCTCAGGTTGTGTTGGTGGGTTAGCAAAGATTGATACAGCAGACACAGTCATTTGTTGAGTTATATTCTCATTGATGGGTGATTGAGAAGGACTGTTTAGTGCCTGGTTCAAATCAATTGCATCCAACAACAATTTAGTTGGTGATGGGATTTTGGATGTGAGGTTTGGTGTAGAAATAGGATTTGCTCCGGGCATTGAGTTGTGGATGATAAAACCAAGTGGTTTCAGAGCATCATGATGTGGTGGCCCTATGTGTACAACCTATTCTTTTTGTGAAGAAGTAGGAGGAGTTTCGGTTATGGGTTGAGATATTTGTACCAACTGCTGTGAGGAAGTAGCAGCAGTGGTTTCTTGTGACATTTGTGCTGTCACAGGCAGTATCTCTGGTATCTCATCCTCCAGAGTAGCCTTTTTGATGGGTTTTGGGGGTTTTTGAGTTTTTCTTTTTGGCTTTTTGGTGATTTTAGGTGTGGGTTTCAAAACAGTTGTTCTGCTGCTTTGATCACCTTGAGCAGTGGGCTCAGCAGCAGATACCTGAGGAGCAGTTGTAACTGCTAAAATTTGCTCAGGCACCTCTGCTTGTGTTTTGCAAGGTGTTAACATTCTTGAAAAAGTTTCAGTTGTTAAACTGTTTATTTGAGTAGAATCACCTTGGTTTATTGCAGCTAAATCATCCTTACTGAATTTCTTTTCAAAATAGTAACTTAAAAACCTTGGAAACAGTAAGAATGATTTTGTTTCAACATTATTAACCAAATCTTTAAAGATTTCCCGAGAATAGTTTAAATTTTCTTCTTGAAGAAATTGCATATCCCAGATTTTGAATCTTTAAAGGGATTTCATTGAAAGAAGTGGTTTTGTTTGAAACACATAGTAGGAGGGTATGAAATAAAAATCTAGTTGCAGAAGGAAAATAACCTTTTTGTAAGGTAAGTTTCTTCATCATTGTGGCTTCATACCCTCTCTCAATGAAGTCAGTTTGTAACTCGTTTTTAGTGAAACAGATTTTACCTTCTTGATCATTGAGTTGAAAGACCTCTGAAATGGATTGTGGCATGATTTGGACAGCTTTACGCTTTATAGAAGAGTGTATGGTGGTTGCAATGTCTCCTTGTTTTTCAAGGGTTGCATTCTTCCAGAACTCTCTTTGGGTCGCCAAATAGATTTGTGCATCGGCGATGAACAAAGTTTTGTACTTTGATTTTGCCATGGTGTCAATGATGGAATCGAAAACATTTGTGGTTCCTGGTTTTGTGAGAAGACCCAGGAGATTGTGAGAAGGTTTATATGGGATTTCAGTGGAGATTGCCTTTTGAGAGGCTGTTTTCGATGATGATTTTGAAATGGGTTTTGTGGATGGCTTTGATTTTGTCATTTTGAAGATGATGATCGAAGAAATTTGTGGAAAAATGAGAAGAAAAACTGCTTTGAGAAGAGAATTTTTGAGAATTCAATTCGACAGTAAAACCCTGTTTTGGTGGTGAGTGGGGGTATTTTATAAGGAAGAAAGTGAATGCTGACGTGGCAGCCATTACAAAAGGTCTGACCACTATGTACTGCCCACGTGACAACCCCTGGTGAAAGTGAAGGATAGTACTTTTATGAAAGTGACTAATGAAGGCAGTGGTATTTAAGCAGTGGATGATTTTCACTATCAGTGGATAGCATATCAGTGGATAGCATATCAGTGGATAAGATACTACTTTTGAACAACAGAGTTTATCAAAGAAATGAGAGGACAGGGGTTGACTTTCAGCAGTGGATAAATTTTTTTGAATTAGAGCAGACTTTTGAACAATCAGTGGTTATGGCAGACTTTTAAGGATTTTAATGAAAAATCATTTTTGGCTATTTTTAAGGATGGATTTTTGATTTTCTGAAAACATTTTGTTTCTTTTATTCATTGAAAAACAAGATGTTGCTTGTTATTCCATGTTCAGCATCCCAATCCTAGAGACCAAGCTTTCAAAAGTGGCTGTATCAAGTGCTTTTGTGAGCACATCTGCCAGCTGGTCTTTAGTTGGGACATGATGCAGAGAAATCAAACATTTTTCATAGCAATCCCTCACAAAGTGATGTCTGATGTCGATGTGTTTGGTGGTTGAATGGGAAACTGGATTTTTGATGATATTTTCTGCTGCCTGGCTATCCAACATGAGTGGTGTCTTTAAGGCAGTGATACCAAAATCCAGCAACTGATTTTGAAGCCACATGAGTTGGGTTGTACAGCTTGCAGCAGCAATGTATTCAGCTTCAGCAGTGGATGTTGAAACAACTGCTTGCTTTTTGCTTTGCCATGAAACTAAGCAATCACCAAGAAACTGGCACCCTCCTGATGTGGACTTCCTTGTGGTGTTACACCCAGCAAAGTCACTGTCTGAAAAGCCTGAAAGCTTGATATTCTCATTAGCTGGATACCAGATACCAAGTGTGGGAGCACCTTTTATGTATCTGAAGATCCTTTTTACAGCAATGAGGTTTGATTTTCTGGGAGCTGATTGACTTCTTGCATAGACACATGTTGCAAACATGATGTCTGGTCTAGATGCAGTTAGGTACAATAAAGACCCAATCATGCTTCTATAAAGTGTTTGGTCAATCAGCTCATCTTTTTCATCAGACATGACCAGCTTATTTGTTGCCATGGGGGTGCTGCATGGTTTACAATCATTCATATCAAATTTGGTCAAAATTTCTTTACCATATTTGCTTTGATGAATGAAGGTTCCATTTTGCATTTGCTGTACTTGGAGACCAAGAAAGCATTGCAGCTCACCCATTGCACTCATTTCAAACTCAGCTGTCATGAGTTCTCTAAACTCTTCACACATTGAGTTACATGTGCTTCCAAAAATAATGTCATCCACATAAATCTGTACAATCATTAAATCCTTCCCTCTCCATTTTAGAAACAGTGTTTTATCAATGGTACCTTTTTTGAAACCATTTGAGAGTAGAAAGAGTTTCATACCAGGCCCTTGGTGCTTGTTTCAGGCCATACAAGGCTTTGTTTAGCCTGTAGACATGATCACGATAAAAAGGATCCTCAAAACCTGGAGGTTGACAAACATACACCTCTTCTTGAATTGTACCATAGAAGAAAGCACTTTTGATATCCATTTGAAACACCTTCATGTTGTGGTTGACAGCAAAGGCCAGGAACAGTCTAATGGCTTCCAATCTTGCAACAGGGGCGAATGTTTCATCATAATCAATCCCCTCTTCCTGTCTGTAACCTTGAACCACAAGCCTGGCTTTATTCTTGACAACAATGCCCCTTTCATCAGTTTTGTTCTTGAAGACCCACTTTGTGCCAATGGGATTAACCTCTTCTGGCAGTGGTACAAGCTCCCATACTTGTTGTCTTTTGAACTGTTGGAGCTCCTCTTGCATGGCTTCTACCCAGTTGTTGTCTTTCAGTGCCTCTTGGTACTTGACTGGCTGATGGAGTGATAGAAAACCAGCAAAAAGACAAATGTTTTGGGTTTGGCTTCTTGTAAGCACCCCTTCATTGATGTTGCCAATGATTTGATCAGGTGAATGAGATCTCAAGTAGATTAAATCTCCTTGGTATGGAATGATGGCATTTGTTGGTGAAGGCTGCAAATGTGTATCGTCTGAGCTAACCACTGCTGGGGACTTTGATGATCCAGCAGTGGCTTTAAAAGGTGATGGAATAGGAGCTAATGAAGTGGACACCTGCTGACTTTTATCCACAGTTTGGGGACTTTTGTCAGCAGTGTTTGAGGATGTGGAAGCAGTGGTTAATGGGCTACTTGGGTCAACAACTGTTGAGGTAGCAGTGGTTGAGCTTTGACAACTGTTTTGAACAGCTGATGCTTTTCCTTTTGTGGCAGACCTTTGAGGGATGATGATTTCATACCCATAGTCTGGTGATGTATCCTCTGATGGACCTGCACTGTTAGTCTTGACAGCAGTATTTTCAAAAGTAAATTTTTCAAGATCAAACAGATCTGCTGGATTTGCTGGGATTTTCATTGATGAAAGTTCATTGAACTTTACATTCAAAGTCTCCTCCACTGCCTTGGTCCGTGTATTGAACACTTTGTAGGCCTTGGCAGTGGTTGAGTATCCCAGATGATAACCACAATCAATTTTGGCTGCAAATTTTGAAATGGAATCTTTTAGGTTCAAAATAAAGCATGGGCAGCCAAACACCTTGAAGTAAGAGATCAGTGGTTTGATTTTATACAGAATTTCATAAGCAGTCTTTTTGTGCCTGGGGTTTATTAAAACTCTGTTCTGGACATAGCAAGCAGTGTTTACTGCCTCTGCCCAGAAAGTTAATGGCAAACCTGAATCTGCAAGCATAGTTCTGGAAGCCTCAATCAAAGTTCTGTTCTTTCTTTCAACAACCCCATTTTGCTCTGGTGTTCTAGGGATGCTGTACTGCCTTACAATCCCTTTCTTCACACAGAAGGCATCCAACTCCTTATTTTTAAATTCTGTGCCATTGTCACTCCTGAAGCTTTTCACTGGAAGGTCAAATTGCTTTTCAACCTGTGTCACAAAGTCTTGCAAAATGCCTGCAGTCTCATCTTTTGAGTGTAAAAAGAAAGTCCATGTAAACCTAGAAAAGTCATCAACAATAACAAAACAATATATTTTCTTCTTGAGGCTCATGACTTGAACTGGGCCAAACAAATCCATGTGTAGCATTTGCAAACACTGGGTTGTTTTGGACTCTTCAATGGACTTGTAAGAACTTTTATGTTGTTTTCCTTTTAAACAGGAAATGCAATGTTCAGGACATGAAAACAATTTTTGTGGTAGGCCTCTCACCAAACCATTTTTTGAAATTTCAGTGATTGTCTTAAGATTTGTGTGCCCCAGCCTTCTGTGCCAAAGTTCTGTCTCTTTGTTAGAGGCAGCTGAGAACAGACAGGCATCAGCTCTGGGACACTCTTTTGACATATCAACAACATAAACATTGCCACTTCTTTGAGCAACAAGTTTAGTGTGACCAGTTTTGATTATTGCTTCAATCTTCTTGACCATTTCTGGTCCAACAATCCTACAACCATATTTTGTGAAGAATGACCCAAACCCTTTGTCACTCATTTGTGATACACTCAGAAGGTTGAATTTTAGATTGTCTATCAGATTGACATTTTCAAATTTTACATTTCCAGACTGCACTGTACCAGACCCCAGAACTTTCCCTTTACTATTATTCCCAAAGGATATATCACCCCCTCCATGGATTTTAAAGTCTTTGAGGAGGGCTTTACATCCTGTCATGTGCCTGGAGCCTCCACTATCTACATACCAAAGACTATCAAAGCATGCAGAAGCTCCCTGCACATGAAGTAAAAGGATTAGTTCATTAGGGTCTCCAAAGCCAACAGGGCTTTGGATGGGGTCTCAACAGTGTCTGGGATGGATGCAGATTGATAGACAGTGGTTAGGTCAGGGGTTTGGACAGTTTTAGTACTGTTTCTTGCTAACCACTGTTGGGGGTCTTGACCAATCACCTGTTGGTAACCAAAAGGATGCCTGTTCACTTTTGGTTTAGAGGGCCTTTTGTAGGCCTCATAAACATGTGGAATCCTTTGGTAAGACTGTTTTTCCTTGCCTTTTCTGAACTGATTGGCAGGGTGCATCAGTAACCTGAACATCTCTTTTGACAGATGTTTGGTTCAGCTGTTTTGTGACAGCTGTTTGAACTGGCACAAACAGTGGTTGTTTCTTGGTGAATTTGACAGATGATGATGATGATGATGATGAACTCAAGGATGTTTTAGCAATGTACTCATTCTTTTTCACATCAAAGTTTTTGAGATACACACATGCTTGAGTCTTGTGGTTTGTTTTACCACAAACAATGCAACTTTCTGCTGAAACAATGACACTTGTTCTGTTTAAATCATAAGCTTTTAAGTGGAAACAGTCTTTTGTTAGATGATTCCTTTTCTCACAGAATTCACAAAACAAGTTATCAATTTTTTCTTTCTTCTTTCTCTTTTCAGACTCCTTTGCAGCAGAGGTTTTAACATCTGTTGGGATGTCCTTAAGAGGAATGACTTTAGCTTTTAGAGCTTTAACACCATCAGTTGATGTAAAGTCCGTTGGCTTGAAATTTTCAAGAATGTCACACTCATCAGACCATTTTGGTTTAAACTGATAATCTTCAAGCTCCTCAAAAGTAGAGGATCCCATTGGTCTGTCAAGTGTGATTTTGTTACCAAGTTTGTCAGTGATTTTCACTTCTTGGCCATTCTTGTTTGGGGGATGAACTCAGTGGTTACATCTGTTGTTTGAACAGATTTTCCAAAAGCGGTGGTTTCATCATCATGTTTTCTATAACCAACACCAAATTTCACATTGCTTTTTATCTGTTTTTCAAGCATAACCTCATACCCTTTGCATGATTCCACCCATCTTTCACAGGTGATCTGGGTGGACTCCAACTCCTTTTTGCAAACTTGGTATTTTTCTACCATAGTTTGGAGTTGAGTTTTGGTTATGCTTTGTTCTTCTTTCAGACTGCTGATCTCTTTTTCTTTTTCAGTCAATTTGTTTTTAAGTTCTTTTAAAGATCTTTCAAATTTGACTTCATCAGTTAAGATTTTATCCCAAAGGTTTTCATTTACCTCTTTGATGTTAACAAAAGCAATAATGCAATTGTCAGAACACAGTTTTTCAAGAACTTAAGGTGATACCTTGGCAGCAGCCATCATTGCACAATCACATTGAGGATTTTCTTCATCATCAGCTCTTTCTTCTTTCTCACCTGCCTTTTCTTCTCTCTTTTCTTCCTTGTTCTCTTCGGACCATGGATCTGTCAGTGGTTCAATCAGGGTTTCTGAATTTTCTCCCAGCAGTAGTTCACCAGCCATAGCAGTAATCACTGCTTCAGTCACCTCATCCACTCTTTCATCACTTAGCTGTTCCCCTTCA
>JARYGA010045511.1:0-15632 GCA_030545235.1 Helianthus tuberosus | reverse complement strand
TGACCCCACCATAATCTTTTCAAGATCCTCCAAAATCCTACATGATCTTTCTTGATATCCTTGGATTCATTTAGATATTATAAGATCTCCTAAGATTGTGAAGATATATCTAGAGATCTTGCATGTACTATAAGATAGCATAAGCCCTCATTCATCACTTCACACCATCAACCTTCTTCTCTCCCTCTCCTTGGCTCACGGCCGAAACCACCATCAAACACCACCACCACTTTCATCCATCATTCAATCATTCCAAGTTCTTCACAAGGTGCTAGAAGGTGTTTAAGGAGGTTTAGAGCTTGTGGATCTTGAAGGACCTTCATTTGCTATTATCCAACCCATTTATCATCTTCAGCATCAAGTGTTCTTCCCTAGCCTTGTGCTAGTAGTTAGACCCTCATAACCCTTTGTTACTTCATATTTTGGTGAATTAAAGATGATGAATGTTGTTAATCACAAGAACACTAAAGAACATGATCATGATACTTTAACATAAGCATATTAACATATGAAATCTTGTTGATTTGTGATGATTTATTTCTTGTTGATTGATGATTTGTGTTAGTGATGTTAGACATCATAATAAACCTACTAGATTGTGATTAAACACATGATCTAGTAAGTTAAAGTGGTGATCTTGTGAAAGACCAAGATCATCGTGCTTTATGTCTTCATGAACTTGAATGATGAAATTGGTTTTCATATGTAAAGGTGATTTAAACAAAATACAAATCTTGTAAATAGATGGTTACAAAAATAATTTTCTCAAGAAACCAAGTTTATTTATGAGATTTACAAAGTCATGGTTTCTAAGTAAACTAATCATATTTTTAGTGTTTAAACAAGACTAGGAACATGATTGTAACAAGAAAAATACAAAAGAAATATTTTTAGAAAAATCATCTTACAAGTTGTAAATGACTAAATCTTTTAATAAAGTGATTTACAAACAAATAACCATGTTTTTAAGGGTAACTAAACCTACTAAATAACATGGTAAGTTACTACAAGTTTTTACAAAAACTTCAAGTTCATGATTTACTTGATTTTGACACTCGGTAAGTGTTAAATGAGTTGATGATTGTTTGTCATGGTTTTAAAAGAAAATAAACACATGTTTTGAAAACATGGGAAACCTCCATTTTTAGGGGAAACTGTGTCAAAATTTCTATAAAATTTTGACACTTAGAAAAATATAAGTTTTGGTGAAACTTATTCCCTAAAAATTTACCTAAAAATGTTTTACCAAGGTTTCCCTAATTTTATGTAAACTTCAAGTTAAGAAATGATGATTTCTTCAAGATAAAAATTGATATTAAGTATGTATATTTTTGAGGAAAATATATATATATATATATTTATTGGTCACCAAATTTTGTGCTAAGTGTATGTAATATGTATTGTATGTGATATTGTATTAGGACTTGAAAATACACTAAATACTCCTAAGGAGTGAAAATATAAAATACACATACAACATTCATAGACAAATACAAGAAGATATATTTATGAAAATATATTTCTTAATAGATTATGTAACTTGGACAAGTGACGAACTTAAAACGTCTTTTGCACAAAATATATTTCTCGGGTGGAAAAATACAAGATACTTATATTTATTTTTGAGAAAAATAATATAAGTAAGATACATAGTTAAAAATATAATTTATTATTAACAACAACGAACAAATACATAAAGATGGTACTTGTACTTGTGCGATACAAGTCTAGTGACTAACGTTAATAAAACACGTATAGGTCACGACGCTATATAAGCAAACTCGGTGAAGTTTACGGCGCAAGAAACACAAAGTTGTGAGTTCATGTCCCCACTTTTAAACTTTTACATACTTTTTAAACTTGGGGAAAATACACGTGTTATGGTATGGTGGATACAAAAAACAAAGGAATGATACTTTAGATCATGTCACGAATAGGGTACCAGAAGCACCATTAATCGTGTACATACTAAGATCGTAGAACAAAAGGTTAGATCTAATGGGTTTTCAGGCAGCCACACTCTTGGTGATAACCAGTACCAAGTAGTGCTTTTGTGTCTCAGTCGTGAATCGCCAACTACAAAAATGCCTATGGTTTGGATGCTTCCTATGGTGTGTCACATGTTAATGGCCTTGCAAACCATTAGCGATCTCGATTTCCTTATATTTACAGAAATACTTGATACATACAAATTACATACCATGTTTTCATACAAAGTGTACAAACGTTTAATATAAAAACTGCATGAATTCACACCAACATTATGTTGACGATTTTCCAAAAAAACTCACATGTATTTCAGGTAACTAAAGTGGATGTGCGCGCGGTCTTACTCTTGCTCTTGGATGTTGTTTATGTTCATCTTTTAAATAAAGTTGTAAACTTTTCAGACAATGTCTTATGCTGTCTTGTGATGTAAACACTTAACGTATGTTTTCAGTTACGTAATGTTATTGGTATTTGAATTTATTTTTACGAGCATGTAGTATGTTTACCATTCGTATGCAATGAGAACCTTTCATGATCACACCTCATGCTTCCGTCTTAGAAAGGGGTGTGACAGATTGGTATCAGAGCTGCGATTGTAGTGAACCAGGACTCCTTCTCGGGTCTAGTTTACAATCTTTAGGATCCTTTCACGAAAATAATTTTTCAAAAAGTTTTCATTGCATAAAACTTTCCGCGACATCCACTACCTGAAACTGTTTACAAAGAGTCAAGAAAAGACACTACGCGACTTAGGGTGCACGGGAGTAGCACATGTCTTTGACTAGAAATTACTTGCAACTATGTGTGATAATTAATATATACATATACTAGAAATAGAATGTCTCAGGTACTCGTGACTTTACCTAAAAGTAGTGGCCTATCTGAAGGAAGTAATCCGACGATGAAACGAACTGTGCGGACTGTGCAAGGACTTACGTAATTATGGATGCATACATAATTATGGATGCATACATAATTATGGAATTCAGTGCACAGAAACCACAGCAAGTCTTGTCACGTATTAAACGAGATTCCTTCAATACAAGAAAGGTCGAACGTGAATACCCTCACCCTATTAAATACTCTGTTGGAGTAATAATTTAGGGTATAAAGACAAGAACCGCCAATGTGAAGTAAGATATTTTGTCCCTTACATATATTAAACTTGTACTTTGGGGAGATGAAACCCTTATGCATTTTGTTTACTTCGCAAACAATGATGTAACAAGTTGCCCTGATATGTGTAAAGACTCGGTGAATATCTTATGACACATCAGTATTTATCTATTTATGCATGCTTGTTGATGTATGAATTGCTTTGTACGTTGGGCAGATTGTTTGATGTCACTTATGTGGGTATATGTGTGTGTATATATACTATTACTGTCTCGAATGGCGATATCAAACAAATGTCTAACCCTGTTGTGTTATGTTCCAACAGAACATGGCACCTAGGAGAGCTGTGAACAATCAGGATTCCGATCACCTCCCTCCTCCTCTTCTGCCGAGGACTGCTGAAGAACTGAACACGTTACTGGAAGAAAGGATCTCCGCAGCTATCGCTCAATACGAGGCCAACCACACCGAACAGAGTGGAGGACCAAGCAATGCTAGACGTAATGGACAGGGAGATACATCTGGAGGAAACACGGCTCAAGGCTGCACTTTCAAGCAGTTTCTCGACTACAAGCCGCTGAACTACGATGGCACTGGAGGTGTAGTGGCGTTTGTACGCTGGACGGAGAAGACTGATGCCACTATCCGTATGAGCAAGTGTACCGCAGATCAGCAAGTCACTTTTACTATGGGGTTGTTTGTTGATGAAGCTTTGACTTGGTGGAATTTGCAAGTCCAGACTCTGGGTGATGATGCTGCGTACGACATGACGTGGGATGAACTAAAGGAACGTATGAGAGAAAAGTATTGCTCTCGTGCTGAACTTCAAAGGTTGGAGACTGAGTTCTGGCACTTGACCATGGAAGGTGCTGACATTACTGGTTATACCCGAAGGTTCCATGATTTGTCAAGAGTGATCCCCTATATGGTGACTCCCGAATTTAAGCGTGTTGAACGCTACATCTGGGGATTGGCACCGGAATTCCGCAGCTTGGTGACTGCAGCAAAACCTGAAACGATCACTCAGACTGTAACTCTGGCTGTTAGCCTTACTGAAGATGTTGTCCGAATGAAGAAGTTATCGCTAAACCCAACTGAAAAGACCGAGACGCATGCTGAGTCGTCTGGTGACAAGAAAAGGAAGCATGCAAACCTGAATCAAGCGACTCGTAACAACAAGGGTCCCAACAATAAGAAACGAGACCCCAACCCTTCTCAGGAGGCGAAAACTCTTGCAACCATGAATGACGCTCCTGCCAAAAGATACCTGGGCACTCTGCCCATTTGCAACCAGTGCAAGCGTCATCACGAAGGAGTTTGTCGCATTCTAAAATGCGACAGGTGTGGAAAACTGGGTCACCATACTGAGGACTATTGGGGAAAAGGAAATAGGAACGGGAATGGAAACCGCAACGGTGCTGGTAATAGAAACGGTGGTGGAAATGGCAATGGTAACCGGAATGGTAATGGAGCTGGGCAGAACCAAGGATGCTTTGGTTGTGGAAGCAAGGATCATTTCATATAAGATTTCCCAAGGGGAACAATGCTCAGGCTCGAGCATTTGTGATTGGAGCAAGGAACGCACGCACGCGAGGACCCTAATGTGGTCACCGGGTACATTTCTCGTTAACAATCACTTTACATCCATATTATTTGACACTGGTGCCGATTATAGCTTCATGTCTGTGGAATTTAAACGTATGCTTGGAATAGAATCTAGTAGATTAGATACTCCTTATTCCATAGAACTAGCCAATGGTAAACTCGTTGAATCGGGCAAAGTTGTTAGGGGTTGCACTTTAGAACTTGGTGAGTGAAGATTTAGCATCGACCTCTTACCTATTCAATCGGGTAGCTTCGATGTAGTGGTCGGAATGGACTGGCTGTCCAAGAACAAGGCTGAAGTTGTTTGTCACGAGAAAATCATCCGCATCCCTCTGGCGAATGATGAAACTCTCATCGTGCATGGAGAAAAACAAGATGCGCCTCTTCGAATCATCAGTTGTATGAAGGCGCAGAAGTGTTTAAGGAAAGGATGTGTTTCCTTCCTGGCGCACGTTGTAGATAAGAAGGCTGAGGAGCCGAAACTCGAAGACATTCCTGTGGTGAAGGAATTCCCTGATGTTTTTCCCGAAGATCTGCCAGGACTACCTCCGCAACGACAAGTCGAATTTCATATAGACTTGGTTCCAGGAGCCACTCCTGTAGCCAAGGCACCCTATCGGCTTGCACCATCCGAAATGCAAGAATTATCTACACAACTCCAGGAGTTGTTGGATAAAGGATTCATAAGGCCAAGCTTCTCGCCTTGGGGAGCTCTAGTATTGTTCGTGAAGAAGAAGAACGGGACACTGCGGATGTGTATCGATTACAGAGAACTGAACAAGCTCACTGTCAAGAATCGATACCCACTACCGAGGATTGATGACTTATTTGATCAGTTGCAAGGATCGAGCTACTATTCCAAGATCGACCTTCGATCGGGATACCATCAGTTGAGAATCCAAGAGGAAAGCGTACCAAGACTGCATTCAGAACACGTTATGGGCAATACGAATTCCTTGTGATGCTATTCGGACGACGAACGCGCCAGCGGTATTTATGGGTCTGATGAACCACATATGCAAACCATATCTCGATAAATTCATGATTGTATTTATCGATGATATCCTGATCTACTCGCGAACGAGAGAAGAGCACGAGCAACACCTCAGAACCATTTTGGAACTATTGATGAAAGAGAAACTTTATGCAAAGTTCTTAAAGTGCGAATTCTGGATTCGCGAAGTATAGTTTCTTGGTCACGTTGTGAATGAGAAGGGCATTCATGTAGACCCATCCAAGTTTGAAACAATAAAGAATTGGGAAGCCCCCAAAACCCCAACTAAAGTTCGACAATTTTTGGGCTTAGCGGGCTATTACCGACGGTTTATCGAGAATTTCTCCAAAATAGCTCAACCACTGACGACCCTTACGCAGAAAGACAAGAAGTACGACTGGGGTGATAAGCAGGAAGAAGCCTTCCAACTGCTCAAAAACAAGCTATGCGATGCACCGATACTATCCTTACCCGAAGGCACAGAAGACTTCGTGGTATATTGCGACGCTTCGCGTCAAGGTTTGGGTTGCGTGGTTATGCAACGCCAAAAAGTCATCGCTTACGCTTCAAGACAGTTGAAGGTGCACGAAAGAAATTACACCACGCATGACTTGTGATGTGCGGTAAGTGTCGTATATTTTAGGTGTATATTTTAAGCCCTTTTTAACACTTATTTTAGCCAAGTTTTAAATTTATAAAACACGATATTTCACTGACACTAAACACACATATGGGCAAGTGCACCCATCGTTGAGTGTAGTATAGTGTTGGTAAGATACCGAGGTCGTCCAAGGACACAAGAGCTTTTAGTACCGGTTTATCCTCAACGTCTAACCAAAATAAAAGTTTAGAAAAATGTTTTAAACTAAGAAAACTAAAAATTAACTAAAATGCTGAAAATAAAAATAAAAGAAAAACAGATAGACAAGATGAATCACTTGGTTCCGACTCGTATCTAGTATAACCTTTGATTATTTCCGCACTTTTGCACATAATTAAGAGATTATCTTAGTTATTGTAGTAGGCCCCTCTTTTGAAGGTGACGTTACCCTCACCCCAGTAGTTTGAGTCAGCAGGGATACAATCCTAAAGGGGTGGATTATTGGAAGATAATGAATTAAGTTATTAATGCAGTATTGTGGTAGGCCCCGCTTTTGGCGGTGACGTTACCCTCGGCTAAGTAGTCTGAGTCAGCAGGGATACAGTCCTAAATAGCCGGGTTATAGTATTAATAGTAGTTAACTTATGAGGGGATCAAAGAGTTTGGACCCCCGCCATCCAATACCGTGAAGTATTGAAGGAGGTCCTACTAAATTTGACCCAGGTCCATTGCAGGACCTCTAAACGCTGAACAATGGCAAGACCTTTACCAAACCGTTCCCTTAACCCCCTACCAGGTAGCCAACATACCTCCATATAGACCGTGGAGATATGAATGGTGAAAATCCTTTATTTTATATAGACAGTAAAATAATGCCAAGACACCACGGACAAACGATAAGGAAAGATCACCTTCAACATAAGTAACTAGTTATTAAAGTCATTAATACAAAACCAAATAAAAAGTGCAAAAGCTTAGAAATAAAAAGTATTATACTAGACACTTTGTCTTCACCAAGTGATGTAAGAGACTTAGGCAAACATGGCCTTGATTGTCAAGAACTCTTACGATCAATCTTGGATCCCGAGACGACTTACACACTCTATGATGGACAATGGATGATGGTGGTGGATGATGGTGTTGTGATGGTGGTGGGTGGTGGATGAAGTGTGAGAGAGGTGGTGTGCCAAGGGATGAGATGAAATGAATCCAAGCACTCCTATTTATAGGCTGAACAGAGAGCTGGACACGGCCCCGTGTCCGCTGGGCACGGCCCCGTGTCCGTCTGACACTCTCTCTCCTCATTAATTGTAATTCGCAATTACAATAAATGCGCCTGCTGTACTTTCGACACGCCCCCGTGTCCGCTGAGCACGGCCCCGTGATGGGCAATAGAAGCTTCTATAGGTTTGTCTTTTCTGCTGCTTCTTGGGCACGGCCCCGTGCTGGCTGAGCACGGGGCGTGTTCAGCCTTCTGTTTTCTCTATTTTGCTTTGGAAGGTGCCGTTGAGGGTTCGGGCAGTCCACTAATGTTCCTTTTCTTCTATTTATGTTGGATTTAGCTGTATTTTTGCTTCTTTTGCGTTTTTGAGCTCATTTAATCCTGAAAATACAAAAGGAAGACAAAAACACTCTTTTTCCAATATTAGTACTAAAAAAGGGTTAGTTTTATGCCTCATTTGATGTAATTTATATGTTGCATTTCACACACATCAAATACCCTCACACTTGAACTTTTGCTTGTCCTCAAGCAAAACTCTTTAATATGTGGCTTACACTCCCAAATGGAATAGGTAGAAGAGAAGGTTTTGGGCTTGTCATAGAGTGTCGGGATTTCCAAGATCTTTTTGGGTTTTATTTTTATTTATTTACACTCCTATTCGTAATGATTTATTTAGAACTGTCCATAAAAGAAATTACTTATTTGGGCATAACATGCCTTTTTAAAATTCTATTTATATACAAGTTCACATACCTCGCGGGGAAATCACTCACACTCGGCCGAAGGTGTATTTTTAGTGAATCACTCGAGAGCGGCACGGAACTTATTCCTACCATAGGCTTGCCAAGAAATCAATCCTCCTCCTTTTTAACTTTTATACCTTTGTAGATATCAAGAGGACTTTGTGGGTTAAGGGTTGGCTAGGGTTAAAGTAGGTGGTTGGGTTAGTGGTTAGTAGAAAAAAAAGGCTAAAAGCGTAACAAGTGTCGGTTTTCGTATTTTTGCAACTTTTTATTTTTTTGATGAAGCTTTTATTCAAACAAAGTTATTTTTGATTACTTTGTTTGTTTATTTTCTTTTTGCTTCATCATTATCAATTTTTTTTTTTATTTTTTTTTTTTATTATTTTTTTTTTTACGAAGACCCGAACTTGTTACAAAAATAAAGGGTTAAAAATGAAAAAGGTTTTGGTGGATGAAAGGGTTTTTGTTTGGGTGATGAAACGAAAAGGTTTAGGCTCAAAGGGGCTAACTAGGGGGATTTTTGGGTAGGTGGTAAAAGAAAAAGAAAAATAATGGTGTAGAAATGAAAAAGGTTAGTCCTAATGCCTCCATCGTTTACTTACTCGGGTTTAAGTTGATAAGGACCGGGAATGTATTGTCATGGCAAGTTCTAGAGTCGTAAGAACCAAGCAGCTATTCACACAAGAATCGAAAAATGAGCATTTAGTCAAATGATATGTAATTGTGTGCTCAATAAAGGCTCAAAACTCACTTTTGTGGGAATGGGTTTTTATGTGATCAAGTATATATAATCAAATTTTAAATAAGTTTGTCATGCCTTTTCATAATTTTCTTATGTTGATTCTTTTTATCACTACGCTATCGGTTGTAAATTTGTAAAAATATAACCTTTTTGAGAACTTGAATTTCCCGAGTTAAACCTAGACAAGTAAAAAAAATATGAAATTTTTGAAAAAATTTGGGGTGATTAGCGGTTCCAATAGAGTTTTGTGTAAGGCTTGTATTTAGGACTTGCAAAATTCAAGGTTTTAGCATCCCCCCCACACTTAAATTACACATTGTCCTCAATGTGTCCCAAAAATAAATTTTTAGGTTGATTAGATGTGTAAAATAGTGTTTAAAAAGCAAAAATTTGTGTTACTGGGCACTGAACACGGCCCCGTGTTCAAGTGCCAGTAACAAAATTGAAATAAGAGAAACAGAAGTCTGGACACGGGGGCGTGTTTAGTGAACACGGCCCGTGTCCAGGTACCTGTACTGGGCGTTTTTCTGCAGGTGGTTCGACACGGGGCCGTGTTGGTTGGGCACGGCCCGTGTTGAACCTTCTGAACAGGAGAAAATTGTCGGGTTGCCTCTTTCTTGTGCATGGGATCATTTTTCTCGTTCTCCTTTTCATCCTTTACCACCATGAGTGTGTTTTATTCATTAAAAACCATCCAAACCTTAAAACCATCATTTCATTTCACCATAGAGAGAACTTACATAATCCTAAATTAAACTAGATAAAACAAAGAAATAACAAACCATGGAGTCCTAGCCTTTACTTTATTTTAATTTAGCAAAATTTCCAAGAAGTAATTAATCTTGGTTAAACAAGGCCTTATTGAACTCCTTCTTCCGAGTGCGGTTCTCCTCAAATGTCGGCGAGCCATTCTTCTATCTCCCTTGGAAGGAGAAAAGAAGGCTCATTGGCAATAGTTTGAGGAGTTTCAACTTCCACCGGGATCTCTTGTTGGTGTTCCATGGGAGTTTCCACCTGAAAGTCTTCCCACCCGGTAGGGTTGTTGATTCCGAGTGCCAGGTTCCAATCCTGTTGAGGAAGGACTGGTTCCATTGGAGGTGCTACAAGAATATTTAACCTCTGGTGCAAGAGGTTAATTTCTTGGAAGCTGCTTTCAAGTCCCATCGTTAGATCGTTAATACGGTCGATTAGGACCTCCTCTACTGAAGTCATTTCGTCGAGAGCCTCCCTCAATGCTATCACATAGTGTACAAGTGTAGCTTCAATGGAGGGTCTTCTTCCTCTACGGCTGTTTGGCGAATGCACAGGAGATGTTTCGCTGTTTTCACTCGTCATCCTACGAAAAATAAACTAAAAATAGTTTATTTAATGAAACAGTAACCGGACACGGCCCCGTGCTCACTGAGCACGGCCCCGTGTTCATCTTTCTGCAGAGTTTTGGAACAAGGAAACTTGGAGTTTTAAGTTATTTTCTGAACGTTGTGGGGCCTTTTTGGCTACTAATAACTTAAAACAATGTTTTATAACATGTTTTTACCAAGATTCTTTGAACAAAACTCATTTATCCCTACCATAGAGTTGGAGGAATTTCAAACTTTCAATGGTAGCTCTTGGAGAAAGATGAAGAAGAAGGAAATTACTAAAAGAGGAAAGGACAAGATGGGTTGTTGGAACCTTCTTTTAGACTTACCTAGGATAGTTTGAGAGAAGATTCCTGCAAATCTCTGCCCCAAGTTGGTCCAAATGTGCAGAATTCTTGGCTGCATTTATAGAAAATGACAGCAACCTGGACACGGCCCCGTGTTCATTGGACACGGCCCCGTGTTCAGGTGGAGTTCTGACACAGTTTGTCCGTATTCTGACGTACTGATCAGAAAGGAATCTTTCGATGGACACGGGGGCGTGTTGGCTGGGCACGGCCCCGTGTCTAGGGACTGTTTTATGAAGTTGTCTAGTTTTTTTAAGGAACTTGTTAGTATCGGGTGGCTCCTGACTGGTTGGAACAACCCCAAAGTGCCTAATATACCTTAATTGTCCTAGACTAAGGCGAGAACGCAAGAGGTTGTCGGTGAGGGTAATTCCTATTTTCATTCTAGGTGGACAAGTCCAACCCTTTTCCGGGCTCTTGTTAAAGAAGGTATATGCCGAATCGCTCAGGTCTATGTATGCACCGAACGAAGTCGATGGAGAGTCCTTCACGGCACAATCGACACAGGGACGACTATCGTCCAAGTCTTTGCTAGGTACGAAGGTATTTTCGGGAGCAACGAGGTTGTCGGAATGCGGTTCCAACATTTCTTCATGGGTATCGTCTTGGGGTGGATCAATAAAATCCTTCCCAAGCTCTTCTATCCATTTCAGAATTAGCTCTTCTAGTTGAAATAACTCGCTAAGGAGCATTTCCCCTAGAATATCTGGCTGGGCGCATTCGAGGGAGAAATAGTGCTTATTTTTACTTTCGCCCCTCTTAAGGTTGTGAGAAGATGGTGGGTCTATGTAGTGGGGCCTATAATTTAGGAAGTAGCATTTTACTTCTTCATGTTCGCCACCACATAATTGACACCACGGACCATAAGAGTGCCGAAAGTAAAAATAATTACTATCACTCATGTTTATGTCAGAAATTACCAACCGTCGGGATCTAACGGTTCTGTTTTCAGTAACTGAAACTTGGGCACGGGGGCGTGTTGAGTGGACACGGCCCCGTGTTCAGCTTACTGTCTGATGTAAAACAGGATTGCCAGTTCCAATGATTGAGCACGGGGGCGTGTTCAGCGGGCACGGCCCGTGCTGAGCTCTGCAGAAGCTGAAAAACTAAGAAAATCCTAAAAAAATAAAAAGAAAAATAAAAGACAATTAGGCCGTTGATTCCTAACTTTCTTAAAATCCTTGTGTCCCCGGCAGCGGCGCCAAAAACTTGATGTGCGGTAAGTGTCGTATATTTTAGGTGTATATTTTAAGCCCTTTTTAACACTTATTTTAGCCAAGTTTTAAATTTATAAAACACGATATTTCACTGACACTAAACACACATATGGGCAAGTGCACCCATCGTTGAGTGTAGTATAGTGTTGGTAAGATACCGAGGTCGTCCAAGGACACAAGAGCTTTTAGTACCGGTTTATCCTCAACGTCTAACCAAAATAAAAGTTTAGAAAAATGTTTTAAACTAAGAAAACTAAAAATTAACTAAAATGCTGAAAATAAAAATAAAAGAAAAACAGATAGACAAGATGAATCACTTGGTTCCGACTCGTATCTAGTATAACCTTTGATTATTTCCGCACTTTTGCACATAATTAAGAGATTATCTTAGTTATTGTAGTAGGCCTCTCTTTTGAAGGTGACGTTACCCTCACCCCAGTAGTTTGAGTCAGCAGGGATACAATCCTAAAGGGGTGGATTATTGGAAGATAATGAATTAAGTTATTAATGCAGTATTGTGGTAGGCCCCGCTTTTGGCGGTGACGTTACCCTCGGCTAAGTAGTCTGAGTCAGCAGGGATACAGTCCTAAATAGCCGGGTTATAGTATTAATAGTAGTTAACTTATGAGGGGATCAAAGAGTTTGGACCCCCGCCATCCAATACCGTGAAGTATTGAAGGAGGTCCTACTAAATTTGACCCAGGTCCATTGCAGGACCTCTAAACGCTGAACAATGGCAAGACCTTTACCAAACCGTTCCCTTAACCCCCTACCAGGTAGCCAACATACCTCCATATAGACCGTGGAGATATGAATGGTGAAAATCCTTTATTTTATATAGACAGTAAAATAATGCCAAGACACCACGGACAAACGATAAGGAAAGATCACCTTCAACATAAGTAACTAGTTATTAAAGTCATTAATACAAAACCAAATAAAAAGTGCAAAAGATTAGAAATAAAAAGTATTATACTAGACACTTTGTCTTCACCAAGTGATGTAAGAGACTTAGGCAAACATGGCCTTGATTGTCAAGAACTTTTACGATCAATCTTGGATCCCGAGACGACTCACACACTCTATGATGGACAATGGATGATGGTGGTGGATGATGGTGTTGTGATGGTGGTGGGTGGTGGATGAAGTGTGAGAGAGGTGGTGTGCCAAGGGATGAGATGAAATGAATCCAAGCACTCCTATTTATAGGCTGAACAGAGAGCTGGACACGGCCCCATGTCCGCTGGGCACGGCCCCGTGTCCGTCTGACACTCTCTCTCCTCATTAATTGTAATTCGCAATTACAATAAATGCGCCTGCTGTACTTTCGACACGCCCCCGTGTCCGCTGAGCACAGCCCCGTGATGGGCAATAGAAGCTTCTATAGGTTTGTCTTTTCTGCTGCTTCTTGGGCACGGCCCCGTGCTGGCTGAGCACGGGGCGTGTTCAGCCTTCTGTTTTCTCTATTTTGCTTTGGAAGGTGCCGTTGAGGGTTCGGGCAGTCCACTAATGTTCCTTTTCTTGTATTTATGTTGGATTTAGCTGTATTTTTGCTTCTTTTGCGTTTTTGAGCTCATTTAATCCTGAAAATACAAAAGGAAGACAAAAACACTCTTTTTCCAATATTAGTACTAAAAAAGGGTTAGTTTTATGCCTCATTTGATGTAATTTATATGTTGCATTTCACACACATCAACTTGGAGCTAGGCGCGGTGGTATTCGCCTTGAAGATCTGGAGACACTATTTATATGGTACTCGATGTACAACCTTCACAGATCCCAAAAGCCTACAACTCATATTTGATAAGAAGGAATTAAACATGCGTCAGCGACGATGGGTTGAGTTGCTGAACGATTATGACTGTGAGATTAAGTACCATCCTGGAAAGGCAAACGTGGTAGCAGATGCATTAAGTCGGAAAGAAAGGGTTAAGATCCTAAGGGTTCGAGCATTGGAAATGACTATTCGAACAAACCTCACTACACACATTCGTGACGCACAACAAGAAGCCCTTAAGGGAGAAAATCCTAGAGCTGAATACCTCCGGAGTATGCTAAAGAATTTGGACCCAAACAAAGAGGGAACCTTATACTTTAAAGGGCATATCTGGGTTCCGCTCTATGATGGTAATCGAGAAGTCATCCTTAATGAAGCTCACAAGTCGAGATACTCGATCCATCCAGGATCGGACAAAATGTATCAAGATTTGAAGGATTACTATTGGTGGCCGAGGCTTAAAACCGATGTTAATATCTATGTTGGAAAGTGCCTAACCTGTGCTAAGGTTAAGGCTGAATATCAGAAACCATCTGGGCTACTGCAACAACCCGAGATACCCATGTGGAAGTGGGAACAAATCTCGATGGACTTCATAACGAAATTACCCAGGACCCCTAGAGGGCACGATATGATATGGGTGATAGTTGATCGATTGACAAAATCTGCGCATTTCCTACCGATCTGAGAGAAAGACAGCACTGGAAAGCTTGCTGAGTTGTACTTGAAAGAAATCGTGGCACGTCATGGAGTGCCTATCTCAATTATTTCAGACATAGATGGACGTTTCGCCTCGAGGATCTGGCAATCCTTCCAGGAGGCCTTCGGATCTCAACTAGATCTAAGCACGGCCTTCCATCCGCAAACAGATGACCAGAGCGAACGGACCATACAAACGCTAGAAGATATGCTTCGTGCATGTGTTATGGACCTAAGCGGTAGCTGGGATACTCATCTACCCTTAGTTGAGTTTTCCTACAATAACAGTTATCATACGAGCATAAAAGCCGCACCATTCGAAGCTCTATATGGCCGAAAGTGTCGCTCGCCATTATGTTGGGCAGACGCTGGAGACAAACGTATGGTTGGTCCTGAACTTGTTCAAGAGACACCCAACAAAATCATGCAGATCCGAGAGCGCATTAAGGCGGCTCGAGATCGACAAAAGAGCTACGCTGATCGAAGACGAAAACCGTTAGAATTCGAGGTGGGAGACAAATTTTTGTTAAAGGTCTCACCTTGGAAGGGCATAGTAAGATTCGGAAAACGTGGAAAGCTGAATCCACGATACATCGGACCATTTAAGATCTTAGAAAGAATTGGTACCGTGGCATACAAGTTGGAATTACTGGAAGAACTTAACGGAGTACATGATATGTTTCATGTATCCAACCTCAAGAAAAGTCTAACCCAAGAAACAGTGATCATCCCTGCGGATAAAGTACATATTGATGACACCCTCCGTTTTACAGAACAACCCGTTGAGGTTACAGACTGGAAAGTCAACAAGACCCAGAGGAGTAGTGTCAAACTTGTCAAAGTACGTTGGAACTCTAAGCACGGACCTGGGTACACGTGGGAATGTGAAGACCAGTTTAAGGAAAAGTACCCCACCTGTTCAAAAAAACTCCTGCGAGAGATAGATCAGCCTAAATTTCAGGACGAAATTCTTTTAACGGGGTGAGACTGTGACAACTGGCACAAAACCGGTAATTTTTGTACAATTTAACTAATACTTAATAACTGCAATTATGTGCTTAAATGTCAACATTGTCTGATTTCATGCTATACTTGTGAATTCATGCACGTTTTATAATACAAATATTGCTTTATGCATTAATGATAGCGTTGCGTCAGAAATACTAGTAAACTCACCGGTAAGATGCACTGTGTCAACAACTCTGTAGAAAGCAGTCAG
>JARYGA010045510.1:0-14233 GCA_030545235.1 Helianthus tuberosus | reverse complement strand
AGCACTTTTCGTCAATCTATCCACCACTACCCATATGGCATCGAAACCATGATTTGTCTTAGGCAATTTGGTTAATAGGTCCATTGTAATATGTTCCCATTTCCAAACTGGGATTTCTAACGGTTGGAGTTTGCCGTATGGTTTTTGGTGCTCCGCCTTGACTTGTAGACATGTCAAGCATTTTTCCACATACTTCGCTACATCTCTCTTCATTCTAGGCCACCAATAATTTTGTTTCAGGTCATTGTACATCTTGGTCGCACCCGGATGAATTGAATATCGGGATTTATGAGCTTCATCAAGTAGAAGCGCCTTCACCCCACAAGTATGTGGAACCCATATCCTTCCGGATCGAGTCTTCAACCCGTTATTCCCATCCGACAAATCTTTCAACTGACCGATTATTCTTTCTTTCTTCCAATTTTCCTCTTTCACTGCTTCTAATTGCGCCTCTCGAATACGTTCAAGTATACCCGAGGTCACCACGAGCTGCATCGACCTTACTCGTATTGGGACGTAGTCCGCTTTTCTGCTCAGAGCATCCGCCACCACATTTGCCTTTCCGGGGTGATAGTGTATTTCACAGTCGAAATCTTTCACCGTTTCTAACCATCGTCTTTGTCGCATATTTAACTCCTTCTGATCGAAGAAGTATTTTAAGCTCTTGTGATCGGTGAATATGGTGCACTTTACCCCATATAAGTAGTGCCTCCATATTTTTAAGGCAAATACCACCGCAGCCAACTCAAGATCGTGCGTGGGATATTTCTTCTCGTGTATCTTCAATTGCCTCGAGGAATAAGCTATCACCTTGCCCCGTTGCATCAAAACGCATCCGAGCCCCGATAGTGAAGCATCCGAATAAACCACCAAATCTTCAACCCCGTCTGGCAATGTCAGTACCGGAGCTTGTGTTAACTTCTCTTTTAGCGTTTGAAATGCTCTTTCTTGGTCGACACCCCAAATGAACTTTTCTTTCTTCCGGGTTAGCTTTGTTAGCGGTGACGCAATCTTGGAGAAATCTTGAATGAATCTCCTATAGTATCCCGCGAGCCCCAAAAAAGCTCCTAATTTCCGAAGGGTTCTTTGGGGAATTCCATTTTGACACAGCCTCAATCTTTGACGAATCCACCAATACTCCGTCGGCACTTATGACGTGGCCAAGAAATTGTACCTCTCGTAACCAAAAGGCACACTTAGAGAATTTCGCATACAACCTTTCTCGTCTAAGCGTCTCTAACACCTCTTGTAAGTGGTGTGCATGTTCAACTTCGCTTCTCGAATACACCAAAATATCATCGATAAATACGATGACTGACTTATCCAACATTGGCTTGCAAACCCGATTCATGAGGTCCATGAAAGCCGCGGGTGCATTTGTTAGCCCGAATGACATCACGAGGAATTCGTAATGTCCGTATCTCGTGCGGAAAGCCGTCTTCGGCACATCTTCCTCCTTGACCTTTAGTTGGTGATACCCCGATCTAAAGTCAATTTTTGAAAACCAGCTCGCACCTTGCAATTGGTCGAATAAATCATCTATCCTCGGAAGCGGGTATCGGTTCTTTACCGTGAGTTTGTTTAACTCCCGGTAATCGATACACATGCGCATGCTTCCGTCTTTCTTTCTCACGAACAATATCGGTGCGCCCCAAGGATACACACTCGGCCTTATGAATCCCTTATCAAGCAGGTCTTGAATTTGGGACATCAACTCTTGTAGTTCCGACGGTGCGAGTCGGTACGGAGCTTTCGCTACGGGTTTTGCGCCCGGAATCAATTCGATCCCGAACTCTACTTCCCGTTCAGGCGGTATCCCCGGTAAATCCTCCGGAAACACATCTTCATAATCTCGTACTATCGGTACATCTTCAATCTTTCGTGATTCTTTCTCGGGCTCGTTTGCGTATATCATGAATGCCTTGCATCCTCGCTTCATAAACTTGTGGGCTTTCAACATTGAGCATACTACGGGATTGCCTCCTTTTTCGCCATAGATGGTGACGTGTTTCCCGCTAGGAGATGTTAGTTTTATCTCTTTACGAAAACACACGACCTTTGCATGGTGCTGAGATAGCCAATCCATCCCAACGACTACTTGAAATTCCCCCATGGACATCGAGATTAAGTCTATCAAGTATTCCTCATCGTCGATGCTTAATTTGCAGCCTCGACAAACATCACAAACTATAAAACTTTTGTTGTCCCCTATTTCAACTTCTAAGGGCACAGATAATTTCGTCAATACAAAAGAAGGATGTCGAATAAATCCATGCGAAATGAAGGATTTATTCGCACCCGTATCAAACAGTACACGTGATGGAATTGAGTTAATTGTGAATATACCTGAAACCACATCAGGTTCTGTCTTCGCTTCAGCCGCGGTAAATTGGAAGGACCTAGCCTTCGCTTTGGGAACTTCTGCTGGAGACTCTTTTGTGTCTCTCTTCCCAATCAACTCGGGACATTCAGACTTTTTGTGGCCGGGTTGATAACATTTGTAACAAACAGAAACTTTCCCAGGACATAGTGATGCAGTGAGCCCCGTCTTTCCACATATCGGGCACGGCTTGTCTTTGAAGCGGCACTCACCTTTGTGCCCCTTTCCACATACTTTGCAACTTGGCGACCCGCCTTTAGCATCCACTTTCTTTCCCGATTCAGCAGTTCTAGCTTTCTTTGTAGGGCTTGGATTCACATCCTGTGCCCTTCGTTCACCTCTTTCAACTTGTTTCTTTAACTTAATTTCCCGCTCCCGGGCGGTGTTGATAATCTCCGTGAGGGTTTCGTATTTTGACGGATTCATAAACTCCCGGTACTCGGCACTTAGCATGTTGTAATAGTAGTATATCTTTTGCTCTTCAGTGGTGACTAACTCGTCACAAAATCTTAGCTTATCCATGAAGATGCCCGTGATCTTATCAATTGTTTCACCCTTTTGCCTTAGCTGGATGAATTCTTCTTTGATCCTGTTAATAACCGCTTTGGGACTGTGATGTTTAAGGAATGGTACCTTAAACTCGTCCCAAGTCATAACCCTCGCCGCTTCGGCTCCCATTTCCTTCTTTTTGTTATCCCACCAATCCTTGGCTTGATTTCTCAATTGGCCCGTTCCGTAAGCAACAAAGTCGCCTACATCACAATGGGTCCGTTCAAACACCCCTTCGACATCACTTATCCATCTTTGACAAATTATCGGGTCAACCTCCCCGTTATAGATTGGCGGTTTACACGCCATGAATTCCTTGTATGAACATCCTTTACGTTCTCCCGTTTTCTCCTTAATAAGGTTGACAATATCCTCCAACCTTTTAACTCGCTCTTCAGTAAGCGACAACACCGTGTTTTGAATTTTGTCTATAAACCCGGATAGACTTCCTTCAATTGCCTTCCCTACCTCTTCGGCAATTGTCTCTTTCATTTGTTCGGTGCTTGTTTGCACCGGATTATCATCATTCCCATCAGACATCTTGAAACTGAAATGTTTACATTTAAACGTTAAACATTTCATTTATAACATTTCTTTATTTGTTTCGGTTTAGCCAAGTTCCTAACTTGCTTTAACCGTTCTCATTTAATGCACTTTCCGGGTTTGAGTGTGTTAACACACTCTTCCCATGCATCTCAATTCATTTCTCATTTCTTACATAAGACCTAATTTATTAGCATAACAAGTTAATTCTTACCGGACGATTGATCAAGCTTGAACCGAACACTTGTTGACAATCTTAAGCTCTGATTACCAACTTGTAACACCCTTAAAATTTCTACTCGAATTTAGATAAAATTCATAGGATTCATATAAAAGATGACCTTTTTTAAAACATAGGTTTCAAAATCAAAGTTTTAAAGTAACAAACATTAGTCAACTACCGACTAATTCAAACATTCATAAGTTGTTTTGCAAACTAGTTACATCATAAACATTGTCTAAACAAAGTAAATTAACGCGGAAGCTTCAAAAGTTGTGTTCGGTTCTTCAAAACATTGCTTGACTGTCATCCCTAGTCCTTGGTTACCTAAAACCTGAATTGTTTATATTAAACATTAGTATTAGAATACTTAGAAATAATACATATTCGAAACTACGTCTAAAACGGATTCGAATTAACAAAGAAATACAAAACTCAACATGATTTCTAAGGCTCTACCGTAACTTACGGTAGATACCGTAAGTTACGGTAGTTTCTGAGGATTTCTGGTTCCACCGTAACTCAGGGGAAACCCACCGGAACCATCTGTTGTCTACCGTAAATTACGGTATGTACCGTAATTTACGGTGGACTCTGATATGTTATGCTTTTGTTTGATTTGTTTATTTACTTGGATCAACTTCTTGGATTTCATTCCTACAACCCAACATATTAAGTCAACATTTGTCAATAATAACAAGACCGAGTAACCATACTTCAATGTATTACCATGCCTTATTTGATCGTTCGACCCGTTTGGCTCATATAAGGAATCCTCCATTTTGATGACTACCAAAGAGGTCTAACCAAATTCTTGGTCTATTATTAGACATAGCGAATATCATCGCTTTAATCCAACACAACTTTTAATACACAATCTAACTACGTATATGCTAAATATCGAAATTTACCCAAATGTAACGAATCAAGTTACACACCTTTAAAGCAAGCCCTTCAAACGTGCGTCCACACCGGTTTGTCCGCTTGATGCCCCGGCTTCTTTTCCTATAGAGTTCAATCACTTTATGTTTAGAACTCTTTGGTTCACATATATAACGCACATTATGCATACATCATAATTATGCGTTTTTAACTTAAACATTTCAGTTTTAAGCTTTCTTTGAGGCATTTCAACAAACAATTCAAGGGCAGATTTTACATGATTACATAACAATTTCCTAACTTATCATTTAGCCCCAAATTTTATAAATCAAGCTTTCATTTACAAGGTTTAACATTCAGATTTCATAAATCTTTTCCTAAGGACCACATTACCCCAGGAACTTGCTCAAAACCCTAGTGTTCATCAACTTCATACAAAACCCATGAATGACCTTCAATGTATTCATGAGATTTCCAGAATTTAGGCATGTTTTCACATGTTTTTGTCTAGGTTTTACTCCTAAACACTACTTCATTATCATTCAATCCAAATAACATACATGCAACATCTAATTTCAGATTTTCCAAATTCATGAGAATTTCAAGCTAAGAGTTTTCTCAAAATTTTACATACCTTGTAATCCTCTTGTGACGAGGATCAGTAATCTTAGTTCCGGTTTCGATTTGGACTGAGTTTGATCCTTCAATTCTAGAGATTTTAGGCTAAACTAGGGTTTGGTTGGAGCTTGGGGTCGCCCCTGCTCTGGTCAATTTCCACCAAACACAGACAAAAATCTGTTTGTGTTTTGTTTATTTAGGTTTTATTAATATTAGTTTCATTTTGAACACACTTGGTCTCTAAACTTTCCTTTGGTTCTAATTTTAGCGTTTTAACCCATTTGTAGGTTACTACTAGGCTTTCACCTAACAGGGTTATTTTAATTTCCTAGTTAGTTAACTAGTTTATTTATCAACTTTATATTTAAAATAAATAGATTTGCACTTTTTCGGGGTGTTACAGTTCCTCCCACTCGGTGCGAGATAAGGAACGAACACCTCGATCACGAGAACCTGCAGCCCTGAGTCCACTGGCAGATCCAGAATTCACAACAGTTTTGGACACCGTAGTGCCAAATGGATGATGCCTGATCCCGGAACCTAACAATGGCAGCCCTAAAGGTTGAGGATACCGAAAACGAGACAACAAAGAACTGGAATCCGATGGCCGAAGCATTGACTCGACATCCTTTGCCAAATACATTGCATCAATGCAAGAAGTCGCACGATGTAAACGAACCCTCTGTTTGACATCATCCTTCAATCCCGCAATAAAATAACCGAGAGCTTGGGACTCCGGTAAGCGAGGAACCAAGGACAACAAATACTCGAAATCATCTATATAATCATAGATAGAATCTGATTGATGAATAGTGGCTAAGTGTTTGTAAGGATTCTGAATATCGAGACCACTAAAGCGTTGTAACAATTCAGATTGAAAGTCGATCCAAGTCAAGTAAGGGCGAACCTAAGTGATATTTGTGAACCAGTATTGAGCAACACCACACATGCTCAGTTGAGCGAGGCGTAAACGAAGATTCTCAGTGGTGTTGTTGATGTCAAAGTATAAGGTCGCCTTCTGAATCCATCCCTGGGGATCGAATCCACTGAATTCAGGCAGTTTAACCTTTTTAACTGCCCAGGGAAGCAGCGGAGTATCACCCGAAGAATCCGATTTCGATCCCGACGAAGTTAAAACCTCCCCCGAACCAGAAACTGTACCGGAGAAACCTGCCGATGGCCGTTTCTCCTGCTGTTTCATCCACGCCATCATAGTTTTCTGAAAATCGCTCGTCTCAGCTTGAGACGCTACCAACGGTTGTAACACGGTTTTGATTTCGGTGACATAAGTTTGTAATTGTTGAATCTGTTGCTCATGTGCCTCTATTTTAGCTGCGTGGTTCACCATAACGGATTTGAGAAGAGAAATTGTTGATAAAATGGAAACTAAATCGACAAAGGAGATAGGCTCGACAATTGAGGATGAGGATGACAAAAAAAAATGAAGCGACCGTCGGAATGAAAATCAGAAATCGGATTCAGATCCGATCAACACCATATCGCAGAGAACAAAGGAAAGCGAATTGGAATGAAAAATGGAGACCGAAGGAAGGAGCATATGTAGAAATTGAAGAACAGTTAGGTCCGAGAGGAACCAGGATGAACAGAAGAAGAATAGCGAAGTTGCAATTGAAACAGAAGAGGAAGTTGAATCTGATTTGAGATGTTAATTTGAGGACCTAACGTGAAATTGAAGATGAATTGAGAGCAGAGTAGGCAGGTCGGACCAATGATAGGTTTTGAATTGTGTATAACAAAGATGATGAAATCGAATGATTCTAATTGTATTAAATTGAAAGATTTGATTACAAGGATCTACATGGATAACAACCACAAGTGGCCCCAGGGCTATGCCCTTCTCATGCACATGGCAATGAGCCTAACAACTAACTAATTCAATTCCCCCTTCTCCAAAAGTCACTAGTGCTCTTTATTTATAAAAGGTAAAAGTTACATATACCCCTCTCACAATTACAAAATACTATTTAAGTGAAAAAACTAACATACGATCCCTATCACGCGCATTGACTTCATTTGGAATATTATGGTATTTGATTTGCTAAAGACAACTATTTTGATTCATTTTGTGGTTGAGATTAATTGAAATTTTGATTCCGTAAACGGCAAAAATAGATTAAACCACACCTTTGCTTAATTTTGTGCTCTCAAGTTTTATTTTATTTTGAAAAAAAATATATATATATAGATTAGGTAAAAAATGGATTAAGAAAAGTATGTCTTTTGGTAAATATATTTCAAACTACACCAAAAATTAAATATCTTCTTGTAATGCATCAATTTAAAAAAAAAAGCTCTTTAATACTCTTTCATAGAAAACTTATGTCAAACCGCAATCATTAGTAGGTCATAAATCAACTAAACTTAGATGCGATTTCTTGTAAACCAAACTAGGTGTATCACCCGTGTAACCACACGGGTAGGTTTAGTAATGATCGAAATCAAATACTAAAAAACAGATTATAATATATCATTTAAATTTTGGTCTTTAGTTATATATCTTTATAAAGTAATGTTAAAAACAGTATGTGTGACCACACGGGTAGCTTTAATAACCATCGAAATAGATTATAATACATCATTTATATTGTTTGTATTTAATACAACTAATCAAATGTTATTGATCAGTTTCATAAAGCCCCTTATATTTGATCCAATTAAGGTTAATAATAGATTAGATTTTGTAGGCCCATTAAAACCCTTATATAAAATTCGTCCCCAAATTCTAATCACTCATCTACCGTTCCATTTGTATCTCCAAACTTCGAAGGGCGACAAACCAACGACAGGGAGTGTTAAAGATTTTTCCTTATCAGCAAAAGGTAATCCAAAATGTATTGATTGGATTTTGTTTTTCTGAAATCTTTGCTTCATGTAATTTTTTATACCACGCTTGCATGTATGATTTTTTATCTTAGGTTTGTTCTTTTATATGAAGTGTAATTTTTGATCATGTTTGTTTATTTGATTTGTTATACTTCAGATTCCATCATATGAATGTTCGTATTGATGTTCGATTGAAGTTTTTACTTTTGTATGGATGTTCGATTGAGGTGTAGATATTTAGGGCTATGTTAAAAATGATTGTTTATCAGTTGTTGTATAAAGATTTTTTAAGATTATGATGTTTAGTAAACTTTCAGTTGGTGTTCTTGACAGATTTTATAAGGTTTTTTTACATGTTTGGAGTTTTGTATCACACTGATAAAAATAGAAACATATTAATAAGCTTTAGAAACTCTCGGCATCTAAAATAACATTTGGTATTTCACATTGTTGACATTGAATATACCCAAATAACCTTTTAATGTTATATAATATTTTAGCCTGTTAGTTATACTCTTTTTAATTGCATTAATTAGAATAATCTTTTAACATTTTTCATAAATAATGCTCATCAACTTAAAATGATTGTTGTTGATACATCTGTTGACTTTGTTTAACAGATGGATGAAAATATATGTTTAAAATCACTGTTGGGTTAAACAGTGTTTTGTGGAGAAAACAGTGGTTTGTCATTGGATAAACAGTGGTTTGACCATGGTCAAGCAGACTTTTGAACCAGTGGTTTGACTTAGGTCAAACAGGTTTGGTCAAACAGATTTTTTTTTTAAAAAGTGCTTTCACTTTGGTCAAACAGTGATTGCATACTAATGCTACTTCCTTTCATCATGTCCTCTCAGTTACTTGCCATCTTTTAACGTTTTTCTCTTTTTATAGAAAGATGTATGGTTTTGCTTGTTACATGACCGACAACCAAAGGAAATCTTTGGTAAGTATTTTAATCTCAGATATGGCGAATTTATTTTCTGTATAACATCATGTTAGACAGTTCTGATTTTAATATACTTATACATAGGTTCTGCCAAAAAAGTATAAACAATGGATAAAAGAGTTTAACTATCCTGTTGGGTTTGTCAAAGTACGGACAACTAATGGGCAAGTCTTTGAAGTCAAGATATATGATATAGGAAACTTCTATTATCTCTACAATGGGTGGTATTCCGTAGTTCAAACTTTGAAACTACAATCTGGATCATGGCTCGTATTTCAGTATGAAGAAGCATTACAAAGTTTCCGGATATTTTATTTCTATGACAATATTGCATTTGCTCCATCTGATTATTTTTACTACAGACCCAATGGCGATTTTGATAAACCTGATGCTATGGTATGTAGTTCGCAATGTGGATTCGGTATATTTATTATTGTTTCTTATTTATTAAGGTTCCGTATATGAAACTACTAATATTTTTTTTTCTCGTTGTAGCATATCAATCGTTTATTTGTACATCACAAGATGGACAATACCATTCCAAATTATCCGGTTGTTATTAGAGGTCCTGGGAAGCATAAATTTTTTGTTCGAATGGATGTTAGTGACAATCAGCTTTACATAACAACTGGATGGGATCGGATTAAGAAGAAATTTTCACTAAGTGATGAACATCTTCTTGTGTTTGAAATGATTGATCTTCACACTTTTGATATGTCTGTTTTCAATTGTTCCAAGGATGCGGATTTAATGTTGCCACCGGAATTATATGATGTTATTAAGGAAGAAGTGGTAGAAGAGGTTATCAGTATCTCTGATGGTGAAGATGTGGATGACATAACTAAGGACAATGAAACTGAAATACTCGCTGTAACTACGAACAACGAAACTATTCCAGTAGTTTTCCGTGTGGACAATCATTTTGTAAGTTTTTGTAACCAAAAAGTAGTAACACGAACTTACATTGTATCAACCATATTATAATACTATCTTTGTTAACATTATTTTTTGTTTGTTACAGCGCATTAAAAAAGTTGTTGCTAAAAAACTTGGGTTGGATAGGAAAAGAACTTTAAAGATTGTAGATGCTGCTGGAAATGTTTGGGATGTTCGAGTTGGTATCGAGTCTCCTGATGATCGGTTTTACATAAAAAACATGAAACAGTTTGTGAAGGATAAAAACTTGGTTCCTCGTGAAGAGTTTACCCTTAAGTTCGTCATGGGTAAAGGTATTTTCTTGTTTGACTGAATGGTTGTGGCGCTTTTTCAGATAATATTATTTTGTATGGAAACAATGTTTTTTGTTTGTGGTTGCTGGTTTGCTCAAAACACTTTTGTAAAGGTTGGTAGTTTAGTTTTGGTGTTGGCGGTACGAAGGATTAGCTACTGAAAAGTTTTTAATTCATATGTTACTGAACCACAAAACAAACGGTTGAAAGTATTACTTGTATTAGTTATTTCTTGTCTTTTAGATATATGTTATTGTTATTTAGCTTTCATTATTTTATAATTGTTAAAGGTATCATTTTTTAAAAATGTATACTATATTTTAAAACAATTATGTAAAATAACATCCATTATCATTAGATAAAAGAAACATCTTGATAGGATGTGCAAAACATAATACTAAATAACTTCAAACATTAAAGACTTTTCTTCAAAATGCTATTTCTACAAAGACTATAGATTTTGTAGAACTTCTTTGTAGACCACGTTAGTTGTGGTTTTACACACTTGTTTTCCCCTGTCACATATTAAGATCTTCAAACCCTTCCTGCTCTTTACTCGTGATACAGCAACGTATAGTTGTCCATGACTAAAAACCGGCCTTGGAAGATATAAGCCTACACGTTCAAGTGATTGTCCCTGGCTTTTGTTGATGGTCATTGCAAAGCATAGAGATAATGGGAACTGTCTTCGTGCAATTTTCACTGGTATTCTTTTATCGGACAGTGTCATTTTCAATCTTGAAATCAAAGTATGATGACCTATATTATTTCCAGTAATAATCTTTGCTTCGATTACAAGTTTTCCAAGTTTTGTTACTTGAAGTCGTGTACCGTTACACAGACCATTTGTTTGATCAATGTTTCTAAGTAACATTACCGGAGCTCCAACTTTGAGAACCAATTTATGGTTAGGTAATCCTGACAGATGCAATTTGTTTAATACATCCGGAGGAAACAATGCCATGTTAAGGTCGGTTTGATCCTCAGACTCACATAAAGTATCTGAACTGAGATATATCTTTTCTTCACCAGGCATACTATTTAACAGTTTTGTATTTATTGAATCTACAACTTCATTTGTGGGTGCAAGAATGGCTCTTTGTTGGAAATAATTTGAATTGCACAAAAACTTTTGCATATCCGGATATGTGAAAGCGATCAATGAAGATATAGGATTGACTGCATCGAGTATAAGTAAATCATCTGGAATTTCAATTTCCACTTCTCCATCATTTGGACCTCCAAGTAGACCATCACCAAGCTTTAAAATCCATTCAGCAAATTCCTTGGTCTCGTTAAAATGGCTTGATTTGGTACCCATTTTTAACCTCATGTTTTCAGTTAACTTGAGTAACTGACAATCCTGCCATATATAAGAAGAATTCAATGAAGAATTTACAATCATGCTTCTGGTACCTTTAGGAATGACTGGAAGGATTTGTCTAAAATCACCGCCAAAAAGCACAATCTTTCCACCAAAAGGTTTGTTCTGCAAGGACGGATTATTGGAACGGGCTATATCTCTCATTGTTCTATCCAGAGCTTCAAAACAATGCTTATGTGCCATTGGCGCTTCATCCCAGATTATCATCTTAGTTTGTTTGATTAAGCCTCCTAGCTCACTGTTTGGTTCAATAGAGCATATAGAATCCTCGTTAACATTTATCGGAATTACAAACCTGGAATGAGCCGTTCTACCACCATCTAATAGAAGTGATGCAATACCACTGGATGCAACATTCAACACAACTTCACCATTGGAACGTAACGCAGCTGCAAATGTTTTCCACAGAAATGTTTTACCAGCTCCACCGTAACCATATAGAAAGAAAACTCCTCCACTTCCTTTAACAACTGCATTCATGACGGTTTGATACACTTTTCGTTGTTCATCAGTTAAAGATTTTAGGGAAGCTGCAAGTTCCTTTTTTAAGATAGCCCGATCATACGAAAGTTCCTTCATTATCAATTGATTGTTCAATGCTGAAGTGTAGTTGTCAGGAACATTTGGCATGTTAGTAAAGTTGCTTAACGTACTTCCATAACCAAGTAACAGTTTTTCAACATGTGCTAAGCAAATGTTTTCAATCTCTTCCTCTTTAAGAACCAAATCTAAAAAATACAATAGATGTTTAGTAATTAGATTTTTTAAACACTTGATTAAAGTAAAATGGAATATGAAATTTTATTTAAGTTTTTAAAATTACCAGGAATACCAGTAATCCTCCGTTGCTGATATAATATATCTTCACATAATAGAGATTTTGTTTCCTTCCAGAAAATACCCGGCCTAGAAATGGAGTTTGACATCAAGAGCATTACAAAAAATGTACGCAAGAAATCAGAAGTAGCCCATGCACTTGCTTCATTAATGGCCATTAAATACTCCTTATCATCGTCCAACAGACCGCGAGCGAAACACGCATCTTTAAAAGTATGATATATTTTTCCATCAACTGTTTTTATATCATTGCAACTCATTGGTCCTATAACGTGATTCAATAAAATTCTCAAGAAATAACAATCACCAAGTGATGGAGGTACATAATGTATCCTACCAACTGCACCAAAAGGTTTTTTTCTACGTACCCACTTTCGTGTTTTGCGTATCCATACAAAGTATCTGGGGAACTCTATATACTTCAAAGTCCTAGCAAATGCATCCGTTTGATTACATTTCATCCATTCTGTGAACATAGACATTTTCACAGTTGGGTTACTGACCACGTCACACAAGTTTGAATTATCGTCATAAACAATAGCCTGACCATCTTCACAGTGAAAAGGTAATATTTCAACAGATGGAAGCCGATAATGTATGTCAAACTTAAAGATTCTCCAAGCAGCTTCACACGCTGAAATATATCTACAATCAAGATATGCTTTAACTTCATCTACTTCTGTTTCGTTTGAGAGATTTTCATTATTTGTCATTTCCTTGTTTTGAGGGTTCACATTAGTAGTGGAGGTACTTTCGTAAACAGAAGCTGTCACTCTATCCGGACCCTTATTAATGTATTTGAAGAGATATTTGATGGATCCTGTTTGGTTACACCACTCAACATTTATGTGGCACTGATACTTTTTTAGTAGCATAGCATTGTACGGAACCACAAACCTATTGTCAAGTAAGACGCTATTTTTTTTCTACTGTGTTGCATGATTGACGACGTCGGTAGACAGGATATCCTTCAGAATCAACACAAGTCTCATCTACATATTTTTTCGGAAACTTCTTCGAACATTTTAAATTAACCATGCATGGAGAATGAGGATTGTCTGTACCACAAGGACCATGGATCATAAATTGTTTGACAAGTTCATACAGTGAAGCATCCATCTCTTTGTCAAGTATTTCAGCACTAATAACCAAATCGATTTCTTTAGTCGTTGGAAATTTGCTCTCGGCACTTAAGAACAAACATATATGAGCATGAGGTAGACCACGTTTCTGAAATTCGATTGTATAAATAACTGAAATATTACATCCAAAAAAGTGTTAGTAAAAGTATTATTTGAGAAATTAATTAAAACAATTTACAATGACTTACTTGCTTGTATCTCACCAAAGAATTTATGTTTCTTGAAATCTTGAATTAGATGATTGATTTTAATTTTGAATAACCGTGCGATAATATCCGGTCTATCTTGAGGGTTCAACCGTTTGTCTTTTAAACATCTATAAATCTCAGGCCAATTGGGATTACAAGTGACTGTTATGAAGAGATCCGGATATCCTACAGCTTTGCAGATTGCCATAGCATCTAGATACTTTTGCATCATATATCTTGCTCCACCGGTAAATGAAGATGGCAACAAAATTCGTTTTCCACAATTTGACGCATCGCTTTGGCCACTTTGAACACTTTGATTTAAATTCTTAAATGTTTGACTTCTAAGTTTGGGTTGTTATGTATTTATGTAAGCTAACCGTGCAGATTCTATCATTGTATACGCATCAACTACAAACTGTTGAAATAGCTTTTGAGCATTGAGTAACAACGAAAATTGGTTGGCTC
>JARYGA010045509.1:0-18584 GCA_030545235.1 Helianthus tuberosus | reverse complement strand
ATGACGTGTCACATAAGAACATACGACAAATATTAACATTCAGATTTTGGGGCGTTACACAAGTAATCTCAAAGGTGTAAGAAGGTGTATAAGGAAGCTTGGAGCCTTTGGAAGCTAAAGGACCTTTCACACAAGCTTTTATCCACTCCATTTCATCTAGTGATCATCCCTAGCCTTGAGCTAGTAGTAAGAACACTCTACACTTCATTTTACGTCTTATTTTGGTGGTTAAAAGAAGATACAAGATGTTAATCTTAAAGAACACTAAGAATCTTGAACTTGAAACTTGAACATAAGACTAAATACATAAGAAATCATGATGTTTATGTGTTGTTATGCTTGTTGAATATTGTTTGCTCTTGTTTTTTATGTTGATCATCATATGATCTTGCTAGATAGTGATTAAAGACATAATCTAGCAAGATGAGAGAATGAAAATGTTAAAGATCCATAGATCATCCTCATGTGAATCATGAACTTGAAAGTATAAGTTGTTTTTCTTGTTAAGTAACGATCAAAGTGAGGTATAAGTCTTGTAAATCTATGATTATAAGAATGATTTTTCAAGAAATCAAGTTAGAAATACAAAGTTTACTTAATCTTGGTTCTTAAAGAAATTAACCACATTTTTAGTGGTTAATCAAGTGTAGGATCATGTATTTAACAAGAAAAATCCAAGAAGAAATATTTTTAGAAAAATGATTTACAAGTTGTGAAGATCTCATTTCTTCAAGAATGGAGTTTTTAAATAAACAACCACACTTTAAAGGGTAACTAAGCTTACTAAACATACTAGTAAGTTACTACAAATTTTTGTAAATTTTCAAGTTCATGAGGTAGTAGTTTATGCTTGATTTTGGCAAATTGGTGAGTGTAGATTGATTTGTTGTTGATTGTATTGATTTATAAAAGAAAATGATATGCTTTGAAAGCATGGAAACCTCCATTTTTAGGGGAAACTATGGCAAATTTTTTCTAAAAATTAAACACTTAGAAAAATATTTTAGAACAAATATTTACAAGTATATTTTAAATCATGAATTTTCATATAAAGTTTGCCATAATTTTTGTTACAAATATTGGAGGTTGGTTTTTGTAAATAAAAGTGAATAAATATGTATTTAGGAAAATATATATTTAGAAGTCACCATGTGTGTGATTATTTGTATATTATGCGTATTAGTTATCTTATTTAAGGACATGAAATAATATAACTCATCAAAATACCAAAAATTACAATTCAAAATATTACCAAAATTCCAAGAGAATGGATATATAAATTATACCCACAATATTGAACAAACCGAACAAGGAATATAACTTACAAAACTATTCCGGAAATTAATTCATAAGTATATTTTGGTAATTAGTATTTTGGACACCAACGAAACAAAAATATGATTTTTACAATTATTACAAAATATATTATATTTTTGACAAGGAGAAAATATATTATTTTTTGCAAATAAAAAAATATATATATTTTTCTTGAATTATTAGAAGGTGTATTATTTTTGGAAGAAAATATATATTTTCTCAAACAAACATGAAATACAATATTTTTGGGGTGAAAATATATATTTTCTTGAATAAACATGGAATACATTATTTTTGGGTGAAAAATAAGTTTATATATATTTTCTAAGTTAGACTTGGAAATATGCTATTTTTTAGACTTGTATGAGATTTTTAAATATTTTGCCAAGGAAAAATTATAAGTAATTTTTCTATATAATATTTCTTAAAATATATATTTTGGAAATATATATTGATGTATTTTTATTAGAAATATTATTCCGGAAAAGTTAAGTATAAAATACTTAATAAACACAATAAAAATACGTATTCACGTACGTATAAATACACACCGGAATACGTCACCGATGCTTGGCAAAAATATCCAAGTATAAGAATACGAATACAAATACACCCATCATTGGGAAGGATATACATGTATAAATACATAAAAAGTAACAAGTTAAAATACATTATTTTAACTATTATTCCAAATTTAATAAATATAATTTAAGTTAAAATATTCATTATTTTAACAAATAATTATATTACTTGGAATAATATTGAAGACAATGAAACGTAACTCAAAGACACTAATTAATACTAAGTCAAGGTACGACCCGCTCGTCTAATAGATCGTAGTACGTTGTAGGTAGTCGTGTACACCTGAGGAAACTTTGAGTTACAGTCGGATTGAAGAACGCAAAACCGTGAGTTTATGTCCCCCTTTTCTTTTAACTGTTTTCAGTTTTATAACTTCGGGGGTGAAGTACATGTTACAGACTGTTTACAAACGTTTATATGTGGTATGGTTAGCTAAGGAAAGGTACTGCTAGATCATGTGAGTGGTGGGTACAACGCTTAAGACCATTAATCCTCATTGTAAGACCGAGGGACATGAGTGATAGATCTATTTGGGTGTAGCGAGCCCCACCCATGTGGACCGGGGTTTGGCCCATGAGGTGACTATGTCTTACAGCCGGAAGCCCGGTGCAAAATCTGCTAGGTTTGAGCCTTCCTGCATCACGTCACACATATTAATGGCCTTGCAAACCATTAATTGATCTGTTTTCCTTGTTTGCTTTCATACCGGGTTTACAAAACATACATACTTACAATGATTTCAAAGGTTTATTCGTGCACACTTACAAAACACAAGAACTGGTTCAACTTTTGTTGATGTTTTCAAACTACATGTATTTCAGGAAATTGAATGTGGATCTGGTGGGCGTTTGGAAGTTTCAAGTGATGTTGGAAATAAAAGATGTCATCCGGTGTCTAAGGGTTTAGATTGTGCATCTTATCCTAGATAAGATGCATAGTTCAAAGCCTAGTTTTTTTATTAATGTCTATTGTCGAGTCCTTATGGAACTCTAAACAATTTGCATGGTTTGTATTATGGATTTGAAGTCTGTGTTTGGGTTTTAAGGCAATGTTGTTTGTGATGCTTTTAAACTTAATCAACGGATGAACATCTCTAGTTTTATCATATAGTTGTTTGTTATGGTTAAATGCAATGATATTAAGCAAGTCACACATAATCACGCTTCCGCAAAAGTCAGGGTGTGACAACCTTCACCGGTATTTTGAAGATAGAAAAATAATAATTGGAAAGGGCTCCCAAGACGGCTTTCGCCAACGTCACTATCCCTGGAAAAGATAAGCAGTTTGCCTTCCAGCTCGACAGTATTTATAACATTCTAGATATTTTTGTTGTATTAATTAAGCATGAAGTAAGCCGCTAGATATTTATAAGATATTTACACATGAATAGCACGAAAGTGGTGTGTGGTCCTTCCTAGCTAGGCGTTAGATATTTAATTTGACCATTCATGTGAATAGTGTCTAAAACCCTTTAAGGAGGTGTTTGTTTTTTCTTCAAACATCTTCAAGGAAGCTGATATTTACAGGTGCGCAAATGTTACCCTTAAAAACTGTTTGTTTTTTTAAACAGACCTGGAATCAGCTTTTTCATCTTAAAAAATAAGCTAAGGACCCCATTTCTTCAAACATCTTCACAAAAACCCTAATATACTTCTCCCTCGTATACGCTTAAAACATCGGCCCTCTTCTCCTTGCCGTCGCTCCTCCTCCTCCTCCGACCAGTTTTCCAACGACCCCCCTCTTCTCCTCGCCGTCCAACGACCTCTCTCTTCTCCTTGCAGACAGTAAAAAACAAACAGTCTTATATTTTCAGCTTCAGACCACATCTTCAGTTGCAGACATGAAAACAGATGAAATCAGCTTGCAGACAATTCATGTTTGTAAAAACAAACAACTCCTAAAACTTGAATCCATGTGTTTCACATCATAGATTAACATGATTATTAAAATGATTAATCGTATAAAAAAATAATATCTTTTCAAGCTAAATTAGAACTTCACGCCATGCAACAAATAACGGAATATTTATACACAAAATTTGAGAGCTTAGAATACAAGAGTATTTTTTTTAAAGACAAAGATAAATTAAGCATTTATCAACAAGACAGCGCAAAACACCAAACATCTTCAACTAAATATATACCTCAGAGGTTCAAAGCCACCTCCACACCCAACAAACGTTGGTGACACTCCATATATCTTTGTTCTCCGTTTACGTTCTTAGGAATGCCGATTGGTGTGAACATGAAGAGGATAAAACATTGGAAACCGATAGTGGACCGGTTTAATAACAAGCTATCTTCTTGGAAGGCCAAATGTTTATCTTTCGCTGGAAGGGTAATTTTGGCATAAGCGGTTTTGGGTGTACTTCCAAACTATTTCTTTTCGTTGTTTGTGGTGCCAAAATAGGTAATTCAAACTCGTGATACGATTAGGAGAGATTTTGTCTGGGGCAAAAAAGATGGGAAATAAGATACGATGGATCGCGTGGCAGAAAATGATAAAACCAAGGAAGTTAGGAGGACTCGGGATTGGGGATATCCAGAGTGCAAATTTAGCTTTTATCGCTAAGTGGTGGTGGAAGTTCAAAAATGATCTGACATCACTTTGGAGAAATAGCAAGACATGGGCTTCTCGGTGGCTATAATCGTCATGAAAATCAGAGTAGATGATAGTGACCAAGAGTGGAAACATTGGAATAATTATTTTTGTTGGAGAGCTTGGTTTAACAAAATAGCTTGTAAGGCGGATGTGGTGTAGATATACAAGATCTAAGATGCTCCAGGTTTGGAAATAATGAGGAAACAACAAACCATATTTTGTTGTCATGTGTTTATTCGAAAGCTGTATGGTGGGCTACAATGTTTTAGAAACCGGTTTTTAAGTCATACTGGGTTGGGCTCTAAAATGGTTCAACCGGTTGAACCGGGTTTTATCAGGCGGTTGAACCGCGTTACTAGTTAACCCTATAAATTTCATAAAATACCAATTCATCTAAAAAACAATCCAATCTCAACTAGGATTTATGTAACTGATCATAGTTTTATCTAAAATCAACTATTTTTATTGTAAACTATTAAGCATTTTAAGAGTATTTTTCTTAGTTATAAACAATATTGCATTTTAATCGGTATAACGGGCCGATCATTCTAGTATTTAAAACATTGGTGGGCTATATTTGGGTGGCTCAAACTACCTTCTAGCCCAAATATATAGACATTCTTAATTTGCTGGAAAACCAAAAAGGGTCAAAAAAAATTTGGAAGAAACTCATTTTATGGCAACATTATGGCAATTATGTGAAGTTCGAAATGAAAAAGATTTCATTGGTGTTAACATGTCGGTTAAGAAGACGGTGGAAATTATAAAGGCGGACACGTACCTATGGATTAAAGGGCGAACAAAATTAAAAAAAATTCATATGGGGAGATGGGATGAATTTAATGTGCGAGATGTAATCACGTAGTATCGTTTTCGTTTTATTTTGTAGCTTTTGTTGTTTTTTCTTGTTTTTTTTTTGTTTTGTTGGGTTTTATAACTTTGCTGACCCTATTCTATAATCACTATTCTATAATCATAGAATCTTTCACTGATCAAAAAAAAAAAAAAAATCTTTCTCATTTTTCCGTACTCGCCCTGTTACAGACTTAAATCAAAACTTAATTGCATTTTTTTTATATTTCAATGTTGAAGGTGGTACCCTTGGACTAGAAGGTCCACCGTCCCACCCATTACAATTTCACATAGACGTGGTATACTATGCACTTTGAAGAATAAAGCCCTACTAATAAAGGGGCACAACTTAATTTATTTAGAGTTTAGTTAAATTGTTGTGAAGAGAAGAAATGTGTAATTTCTTTTAACTATTTTTTTTAAATGGCCATTTTAGGCGTTTCCCTCCCTCGACGACTATATATACCAAGTCTCATATGTTACAATTATTTGTAATGTATTAATTAATTAATATATTTAGTTGTGTTATGAATTGTTTTAGAAGATATCAATATATCGCCTTTTTTATTTATTTCCAAAGCGTGTAAAATTGGATGAATGATGCGTTGCCAGGTAGGATATGACCGTACAATCTAATCTTTATCCAAACCAATATCTTTTATAATATAAGGTTTTTTTTTCTTCTGAAAAGAGTGAATTATTCAGTCTAGCATATGTTGTTTTAATAAGGTCCGTGCCAGAGAGTCCCTCGCATAATAGATCCATAATTTAAACCCATCAACGAGAAACCTCTATCACACACACTCAAACTTGAGAACCGAAAGAGAAGACTCACCCGGACCCATTATAGGTGAAAGTTAATACCCGTGATCAGCGCTAGAGCACCAGACATGATTTTTTATTATATAAGTAAGTGATCATTTCAGAGCACAACAGTATCACTACTCACTCCCTTCAATTTCTTTTAAAGAAAATTTTTAAAGGTAGCTTTGTAATGGCGAAACAGGTTGTTAATGGCGGACGAGAGATCGGGAACCAGAAGGACGACGCATCTTCTTCACCGTTCCTATCTCTGAATCACGTCTCCTATGTCTGCAGATCTGTTCTTACATCTGTCAAATTCTACACCGATGTTCTCGGTTTTGTTCTCATCAGACGTCCTTCTTCTTTCGATTTCGAAGGAGCTTGGTCAGCATCCATCTCCTTCCAATTTCTTACTCATTTTTAACATCAGATTTGATATGATTTTCTGTTATTTAAGCTTAAAATGTTGATTCGTGTTTAGCAATTCCTGCTTTTTGTTGTGATTCGGTGGGGACTGGATTGGTGAACACGTTTTACTGTATCTGTGAATTCATATTTGAAACTTGACATCTAATAAGATTTTAGTAGAAATCTTTAAAACTTTAATTTTTAATGTGATATGCTGTTTTTTTTTTTTTTTTACTTAAAATCACACGATTCGTGTTCATGTTCTTTTGTTGTGATTCGGTGGGGTATGGACTTGGTAAACACATTTTTGGTACATTTTATTATGGGTAAATTACTAAAATGTCAATTGACCGACTAAACTTACCAGTTACCACAATGTCACCCTCCTGTCTCTACTCCTGGCTCCATGGGCGGACTCATCCGGTATGAGAAGCGTCTGACAGTAAAGTTGAAGAGTCCATGAATGAGGTAGTTACATGTGTCCATCAAAGCCAAAAAGGCAGCTCATGCGTCAATGGACTAGTGTGGACTCGTCCACTAACGCATCACCTTTGTTGGACACATCTAACCAGTAACCACCTCATTCATGGACTCTTCAACTTTACTGCCAGACGCTTCCCATACCGGATGGGTCCTCCCATGGACGCAGGAGGATGACATTTTGGTAAGTTGAGTTGGTCAAGTGACATTTTGGTAATTTTCCCTTTTATTATTGCAATGTGAATTCAAACTCTAAACTTGAAATTTTGATGCGATTTGCTATTTTTTGACCTATAAATCACAATTCCTGAAATTTGCTATGGTTCGCTGGGGACTGTAGTGAACACACTTTTTTGGTAATGGATCAATTACAATTTGCATTCGTATGTATACAAATTTCATTATTGAAACCTCAAATATTGATTTGAAACAGGCTGTTCAACCATGGGATTGGAATTCATTTGTTAGAAATGGAGTCAACTCCAGCAAAAACAGGAGTGATCAATCCAAAAGACAACCACATTTCCTTTCAATGCACGGATATGGATCTCATAATCCTTAAACTGGAGAAAATGGGGATCAAGTATGTTACCGCCCTCGTCAAAGAAGGCGGTGTGGAGGTAAACCAGCTCTTCTTTCACGATCCCGATGGTTACATGATCGAGATCTGCAACTGTCATGTTCTTCCCATCACCTCATGCCCCACCAAGAAGCACAAACCTCTTCCACAAATTAACCACCCTAAATCCTCCCACGGTACGTACCACAAGCACTTGTTTAATATAGAAAGCGTGATTAAATTCTAATATACATCATGTTTATTAATATGCAGATGAGACTTGTGGTGAAGATGAGGTCTCGATGATGGACAATTTGTTAATAGACATGATGGGTATATCCTTCTAAGAGCAAACTCCATGTGACTTGAATTTATGCTTCTTGAATATGCCTTGGATTCTTTGTAATATTTTACTAGACTAGATGTATCTTTCATATGGAGAGTGTGTAATTAATTATCTTCAAGATTTGTGAAAATTGCATTATGTATGATTTAATATTCAATATTTAAGCTTTTATGGTGATATGAATGGGGAGCCGCTAGAATGAGAACCACCACGAGTTATGAGAACCACGAGAACCAAGTGCCACGGAGGGGCGTTGACCACGAATTTTTTTTTACACCTAGATCCGTATATTTTAAGACCGGGTGTAAAAAAAAAATTTCAAACGGCGCGCCCGAGGGGGTAGTTTTTTACATCCAAAGCTTGTAAAAAAAAAGAAAAAAAAATTAAAAACACCAAACTTTGGGTGTAAAAAACTACCCCCTCGGGCGCGCCGTTTGAAATTTTTTTTTTACACCCGGTCTTAAAATATACGGATCTAGGTGTAAAAAAAATTTCGTGGTCAACGCCCCTCCGTGGCACTTGGTTCTCGTGGTTCTCATAACTCGTGGTGGTTCTCATTCTAGCGGCCCCTACCGATATGAATGAATATATATGTTTTGTCATATTTTTATTTTAACATCTTTTCATATATAGGACCCTACAAATGTTATGATCTTTATTGTCATTTTGTATTTAATTTGCTTCTACTTTTGTTCAATGTGAAATGAGCCTACCATGTGTAAATAAATTAATGCATGAGATTTAAATGTTAATATATTTATTATTATATTTTGATATTCTGAGTTTGTTTGTCGCTAAATCTATTTGGCGCTTTAATCATCTATCTATCTTCTATCTATACTAATAAAGTAAAACATTGGGGGACACGTGCTACTCGCTCAATGAGTTTTAGTATTTTTGTTGACTATTTGACCATTCCTAAGCAAAGTCGCGGGATCCGAACCCGTTTCAGCATACCCGAACTGTAATCAATGGATCCATTATAAACGTTTTCTCCGACTTCTATCTCATTCACTCTTTGCTCAAAATCGTTAAACCCTAAAAGCTCTGGACAACGATCATGTCAACACGGTGCAAATCATCATCATCTGATCCTGTTCTTCATCAATTTTCTTCTCTACGATCCAGATCTGATCAAGTAGGTAATCTTTTGTTCATTGTTTCGTTTATACTTGGGTGTGCCTATTGGCACACCAAACCCTAGCAAAATTAGGGTTTATCTACGCTGCGTATAGGTCAATACGCAGCGTATAGGGTGCACACCAAACCCTAGCAAAATTAGGGTTTATCTACGCTGCGTATAGGTCAATACGCAGTTTATAGGGTTAACCCTATACGCAGCGTATAGACCTATACGCTACGTAGATAAACCCTAGATCTCAGTGCCTGATAACCAATCATTGCACATAAAACAAGGTGAGTCTACGCTGCGTATATAAAACATCTGAAAATTTGGGGTCATTTTGGTAGGTTTGAAGCATCAGATTTTTACCAGGTTTATATACGCTGCATATAGGTCAATACGCAGCGTATATAAACTTCCAAAATTTTGTTTCAACATTCAGTCTACTTGTGGTATAAATTCTCACCCGGTTACAACGTTAACTCGCTTAAAATATATAACGAGTTAAAAATATATAATGTTTTTTTTTATTATTTAGTCGATGTCGTCGAAAAGCGTATAATGTTAAAATTTTGAAAAGCGTATATACGGATAACTTTAAAATATTATAGTTTAAATAAGTGGAAATACCCGGGTACTGTTCGAATATGTTAAACCGTTTACAGCAAAAGTTTTATATGTACACCAAAAGTTTGATATATACAAGAAAATTTTGTGCAAACATAACAAAATGATAAAATGATAAAATACTATGGTTGCTGCTCCTGCTGCTGATGCTGATCCCATTCCGCATCCGTAATGAAGGGTCGTAGAGGTAACCCGTCATGCTGTCGACGCTCCCGCAGCTCCGCAGCCACCCACTCTAACAGATAGTTGCTCCTTTCAGCTAACTGAAACAGCCGCTGATGTGATGGGTCAGGACCGGGCCAAACATGGCGTGGGAACTGAGGCGCCCTGGGTGGTCCACGCGGCGGTGGTGGCTGCGGAATGACGGCGGCCGGCTCATGCGGCTCCGGCGCCTCCGGATCGTGCGGGGGAAATACCGGAGGGAACTGTTCCGACAGCTGTGTAAGCTCGTATTGCGTGTCATCCAGTTTCTTTAACCGCTTCCCGCATGGGAAGTCTTTGTTAACGTGCATTCCGTTTAATGTGTTCATCCCCATCCGCTTCGGCTGTTTCGCCGGGCCTACACGGCCGTGGTCATTCTCCGGATGATAGCCCAACGAAAGGGCTATCCTGGTCACGTAGGCGCCGCCGAATAGCAGTCCGCGCTCCTGTCGATGATGCACGGAGGCGAAGTACTGCGCCAACCCGTAGGTGAGAGCGCACGGCCTCTTGTATAAGAGGCAATATAAGAAAAACAAGTCCCCACTCGTACACCACTCCCGGTTTTTGTTTCGAGCAGTGATCGAAGTGGAAATCATTTTGTGCAAATACCTGCATAAATGGAAACCAGTCAGTAAATAATAATCAGACGACATCGACTAAATGAGGATAAAAAAACAATATATTTTTGACTCGTTACGGATTTTGACGCGCGTAACGGACCTACGCGCCTTACGAGCGTGGAAACTAAGATCCTCGTTAAATTTTTTTTTTTTATTATTTAGTCCATGTCGCACCGTAAGGCGCGTAGGTCCCTAACGAGCGTCGAAACTAAGATCGTCGTTATGTAGGTCCCTAACGAGCGTCGAAATAAGTTCGTCGTTAAAATACTTTAACGACGATCTTAGTTTCGACGCTCGTTAGGGACCTACGCGCCTTACGGTTCGACGTAGACTAAATAATAAAAAAAAATATTTTAACGACGAACTTAGTTTCGACGCTCTTTAGGACCGTACGCGCCTTACGAGCGTCTAAACTAAGATCGTCGTTAAATTATTTTTTTTATTATTTAGTCCATGTCGAACCGTAAGTCGCGTAGGTCCCTAACGAGCGTCAAAATAAGTTCGTCGTTAAAATATAAAACGACGAACTTAGTTTCGACGCTCGTTAGAGACCTACGCGCCTTACGGTTTGACTTCGACTAAATTAAAAAAAAAATATTTTAACGACGAACTTAGTTTCGACGCTCGTTAGGCCCGTACGCGCCTTACGGACTACGTTGACTAAATAATAAAAAATATAATTTAACGACGATCTTAGTTTTGACGCTCGTAAGGCGCGTACGGTCCTAACGAGCGTCGAAACTAAGTTCGTCGTTAAAATATTTTTTTTTATTATTTAGTCCATGTCGCACCGTAAGGCGCGTAGGTCTCTAACGAGCGTCGAAACTAAGTTCGTCGTTTTATATTTTAACGGTGGACGCGTCGGACTCCGGAGGAAACTCCAAATACGAGTGATTCTCGTGAGGATCTGCCGGTGGACGCGTCCGCCCCTGCGCCTTCTCCGGATTAATTTGTTCTATATCCATTTCCTCCATCTTTCTCGTCCTGAAAACCAAAAAAAATATTTTCTGTTTAAAAAGAACAGTTTTCTGTTAAAAAAAAAACAATTTAAGTTTAAAAAAATATATATTTTCTCATGTATATTTTTTTTAAATATACATGAGAAACGCCCGTTTACGGCTGCAAAATAGCTGTCGTTTGTGGCCGCATTTGCAGCCGTAAACGGGCGTTTAAACGGCTGCAAACGCAACCGCAAACGGCTTCGAAATCGCTGCCGTTTGGGGCTGCGTTTTTAGCCGTTTAAACGCCCGTTTACGGCTGCAAACGCAGCCGCAAACGGCTGCGAAATCACTGTCGTTTGAGGCCGCATTTGCAGCCATAAACGGGCGTTTAAACGGCTGCAAACGCAGCCGCAAACGGCTTCGAAATCGCTGCCGTTTGGGGATAAAATACAAAACCATCTATTTAATAATTACCAAAACCATAAATAATCGAAATGGAGCTCTAGATGAAGAAGATTAGGTCCAAAAGTCGGCCAAAACGCCTATGGCATTTGCCACAATGTTCGGCCCCATTCATATCTTATGGCATCAGAAGTTACGCACGTTTTAAGTTAGACCCTTTTCTGACACACTAACCTTTACTCAGATGCTCCGAAGTCCAAATACAAATCTCCTAACACTCGGATAAGCTCCGTATTAGTTAACAAAGTAAGTACTCTTTTTTAAAAGTTACCTAGATATGAGACAAAGTTATAGTAACTACAACTTCACAAAGACATTAAACAATTCGGATAGGTTAATTATCGCATTATCTACTCCTAAATACCACCTAATCAACTTGCACTTGCAGAAATTTGAATCCACGCCACATTTGTGTTGGGCAATCAACAATGCTACTAGACCACAAGGCCATGGGCAAATCTATCTTACTTGCCTTGTCACACACAAATCAATTCAAGCCTGGGAGCTTCTATGATAAAGTCTAGAAATCGTATCCTCATTTTATCTTATGCATCATCTACTTTTGTCTTTAACAAAGGATTAGATGCCCTCTGCAAGGCCCCATAAGCCTCTTTACTCTACATACTTTAAACACTTCGCACCAAAAGCACACAACCACTCTAGTATACTACGGATTCTGGCCTTTGCAACTCTCTGGTTAAAGTATCTGATAAGGAGCTGAGCCAAGTGTTGGCAGACTCTTACTTGAACCAGTTAGACAAAGAGAACAAGGGCAGAAATGACCCAAACTTCAACCGAGCATAACTAGGGATAGAAGTGGAGTAACACGACCCATAACCAGCGCACAGATAGGTCTCGATGAGCAGGATCATGTGGCAAACTGCCATAGTCAGACCCAAATTCCTTCATACAAGACTCTGATTTCATCACTGAAGACTACCTAATTTTTAGCTATTTTCGGTTCCTTACCTTTTATGCACTTATTTATGGTTTTGATTTCAATAATTACCAAACCATCTGTCATTTAAAAAAAATGTAATGTCTTAGGCATTCATTTTTCATTATAAATTAAGCTTCAAACAATAAACAGGTATTTGTTTGTTGGGCAGAACGATTTCGAAACCCTAATTTACCTAAAAAACATCTAATTTACGGATAAAATACAAAAAAAATCAAAATTACTTAAATAGGTTGAGTAAATACCTGTTTTATACTTCGAATTCGTGTCGTATACGGTCGATTATTGGGGAAGAACAGAGCTGCGTAGGGGTTTCTCTGATTTAAATCAGAATCTCTACGCAGCGTAGAGATCCCTACGAAGCGTATACAAGAGTCAAAAAGCAGTTTGACTTCAGTAAAATTACCATTTTGCCCTTGTTTTTGGGCTATACGGAGCTGATTACAAGGGTATAAAGGTCATTTCAGACCTCTATATACGCTACGTATGGATCTCTACGAAGCGTATATAAAGGTCAAGAGAATGACCTTTATATACGCTTCGTAGAGACCCATACAAAGCGTATATAAAGGTCTTAAATGACCTTTTTACCCTTGTAATCAGCTCCGTATAGCCCAAAAACAAGGGCAAAATGGTAATTTAACATATTTAGGTTTTGAAACTTTGATTTGGGGGGAAAATTGTCCGCCTTTTACATACGTTGCGTATGGAGCAATACGCTGCGTATTAGGATAACCATTTTACCATTTTGCCCTTGTATTGAGGCAATACGAAGCCAAAAACAAGGGCTGTTTTGTCATTTGCATCACATACGCTGCGTAGGGATCCCTACGCAGCGTATATAAAGCTCCATTTTTTTTATTTTTTTTGTGTTTTCCTTTGTTTATATTTATAGAAAACAATATTATTTGATAAATAATACAAATATAATTTAGAAAAGCTAAAAATAATACAAAAATTATGAGTTATAAAAATTAAAAATGATACAAACTTTATATATTAAAAAATTTCTACAATTTACAAAAATACAAGTTTCCGCTTAATCTTCGATAACATTTAAACTCGGTTCTCTGTCTTTGTCTGAGTCTGATTTAGGATTGGTTAACTCGTAGTAGTGCTGTAACCGCGGTCTATACATTTCTTCCCACCATTCCACAACTATCGATCGATGTGTCGACCACAATAAGGTCACTAAAGGCATGGGGTAGTCTCCTTCCAACTTAGCATGTATGAAGTGTCCCCTGTAAACATGTACGAGCGTTATCGCTTGAGGTCGTGGATCTAGTGGGGCATCCGTTAATGGGAAGATGGTAGAGCTCCCTTCGATGCTTAGCACGTGGAGGACAATATTATACCTTTGCGCTACGAGAAGCCCTACGTGGGGCATTTCCATCCAGTAACTTGGATCGCACCCTTTCACTGAATGCCATGCGATGCTGTAACGTATTCGTTGAAAGTCTCCTTTGTTATATCTTTCGAATACATGCTTCCAACGCGGCTCGTTATGGTCAATCTCCAGTAGTAAATCACTTCGAATACGGGGCCATACGAGTTCCGTAAAACCTAACCCGACAGCCACAGACCTGTACCCACAATGACCGTCTGGGGTCACATCTTGTATACGCGATATGTAAGAGTGAAACTCTGATGGAATTTGATTCTTAAACCTCTTAATGCTTAACAAGTGCTCGTCCCCCTTCATTAATGGAAAACCCTAATCATCCCGCGTCTCCTTCTTTTTAGAACTCGTTGAACTGTTTCGTTGCATTTTGTGTTTTTCAGACTTTACAACTGAACCAGTTCCACGAGAGCCCTCTGACGGTACGTATGAGCTGTGTCGGGGTAAATCGTACCTATGTTTGGGGGAAGCGGTATATACGTTGTTGTCCTCGCCATAGGAGCTGTATCTTGCAGCTTCGTCTAACCTCGCAGCTTCATCTAGCCTTTCTTGTACTTTCTTTGATGTAGGCCGACCGCGAGTATTTTGCTGGACGATCGGTGGTTTCTTGGTTGATGATTTCGGGGTGAAGACCGCTTTCATCTTTGAAAGCAAACTCTTTTGCTGAACGGGGGGACTGCGCCTCTAAATGTTGCCTCACATTATTGAGCTCTGCTACAACATCGACTTCCTCGTCTACCAGTTTACATGGGAGCAAGTCAAGCTTACGCCAGAATACATCTATGTCGTCGAGTTGTATCATATGCCCTGCACAGTTAAGTTAATACGGTGTGAGAAACAGCTAAATCGTACAAAATAACAAAAGGTTTGTAGTTTTAATATTTTTTACCTGTACGTTTGTAGTTTTCCAGCCTACAAGCACACGGCAATCCACAGCTAAGCCACATATGGCAACCACATGATGCGTTAAGTTTCCGCAACACCTCCAGCTTCCTCATGAGCTCTGCTGCCAGCAAATCAAGTGCTTTATGGGAAACCCTTCCACGTAGGTTGTCCAACAGTGGGTGTCTATGGTGGTTCATCGTTTTTTCGATGCTCTCAGTGAAACTTTTTTGTATTACATCGTACTGAGTTTCAACTATATCAATGACGCATCTTGCTATTCGTTCCAATGAACTCCCGCGCGTAACGTATCTTTTTAAATTTGCGTGCTGGCTCTCAACTCTGTTGGTGGTGCGCTGACCAAAGTTGCGACACTTATCGGTCCACACGTAAATGAACATTTCTTTATAGTCTTTGAGCCAGTTTTCGTAGACGTAATCAAAGACACCTGCAAAAATAAAATAATGAAATGTAAAAGCGTGTGTAAAATATAATAGATTGGGTGAGTCGTTTGTTGAAGGAACACTTACTTTCTCAGTTCGTGGTTATGGTTCGCGTTGTCCACTTTTAACTCCTATGTGTCATTCGTCACGTCTCGGATGACGAATAATGAAAATGGGCAACCGATTTTTTTGCTACCAGCTTTCCTAACTGTTGCTTTACTACGGTGCTCACCACCACGGTCGCACACAAGTCATAGCATCCCAGTAGTACCGCCAGTAGTACCGCCAATATTTTTCGATTGGCGGGTAACAATTACGTAACCATTCTCCTTTCCCGTTTCTTGTACCCAATTCTTCAAATCAGTTAGAGACATGAAACGCTAAAAAAAGTTACGTTAATAATAATAACAACAACAACAATAATAATAATAATAACAACAACAATAATAATAATAATAATAATAACAATAATAATAATAACAATAATAATAATAATAATAAAAATAATAATAATAATTATAATTATAATATTTTTAACAATAATAATAATAATAACAACAACAACAACATAATAACAATAACAATAACAATAATAATAATTATAATTATAATAATAATAATAATAACAATAATAATAACAACAACAACAACAACAACAACAATAATAATAATAATAATAATAATAATAACAATAATAATAATAACAATAACAATATAATTCTAACAATAATAATAATTATTATAAAAATAATACAAATATTAATGTGATACCTTATTTATCTGAAACGGATTGCCCGAGGTAGATGGTTCATGATCATCATACAGTGGTGTGTTACGGGGCTCATAACCGTATCCACCGTATTCTTCGTATCCACCGTAGCCTCCGTATCCACCGTATCCACCTTCACCCCCATATCTATCGTATCCACCTTCACCCCCGTATCCACCGTAACCCCCGTATCCACCTTCACCCCCGTATCCGTAACCCGGATACGATTGCTGCGTCTGGTAATATGGTTCATCAACAAGTGCATTCTCAGCAGCGTATCCACTTTGTTGGACGTACGGAGATTCATACCCGTATCCGTAATCCGGATACACTTGATGAGCCGGGTAATTTGGTTCATCAACAGGTGGAGTGGGAGTCTCGTTCAAGTCTGGCAACTGTGTTTTTTGATCAACAGGGACTCCAGACACAACCTCCTCCTCCTCATTGGCAGCATTTGTTCCCCATGTGTCGTTAGAATAACGATTACCAAAATAATTCTCGTTCCAAAATGATGACATTTTAACAATATTGAACAAAAAACAGAACAAATGATTTTGGTTTGGGTATAAATTGTTAGTGAAGAAGAAGATGAAAAACAAAGCAGGAGATGAACTCGAAGGGAGCCAGAGATGCATGGATAAATAGACTTTCAAATTTACTGAAATACGCAGCGTATAGCTCTCTACTCCCCGTATTACTTTATTCACATGCCTAGACAACATCGTGTCAGTGTCAAATCAGTCTGACATACGCTGCGCATTGATCAATACGCAGCGTATAGGGTTACCTCTATACGCTGCGTATTGAGCAATACGCAGCGTATGTCAGACTGATTTGACATGGTACGAGGTTTGACTGTCTGGTCGTGTACCTGTGCGTATAGGTCTCTACGCAGCGTATGTAAACCCTAAGTGTGTAGATAGCCTGCCAAGGTGTGCAAATAGTTAGGGCCTTATACTTATGTATTTTGGTTTTGTTTATCGAGTGATTCTTGTCTAAAATCTTTTTGATTTTAAATATTTGTCGATCTTTGATGAATATTTTTGTTTTACATTCAGAATCATTAAAAAACCCTAATTTTTCACCTTTTGTATTTAGTGTTTCATATCCTGTTTGAGGGATATCGGTTAATGCTAAGTTGTTGTCCATAATTTTTTTTTTTAATTTTATGCATAACATTGATGTATTTTAAAGAACCCTAATTTCCCAGGTTTTTTTTTCTTATTCTGATCAGATTGTAGCATCATAGAATTTTAGGTTCTTTTTTTTATAAAATTTCTTTTATTGTGTTGACCATGTGTTTGCTTGAAAAATGTTTGAATAATGGAAGATGTTTTTTGTGTTTTTTAATACAGATTTTCAACAGTATCGTTATGGAGGCGTTTTTCAAAGTCTTGCGATACCCAGAAATGGATGAACCGGTAATTTCTAATTCATACCCGTATTTAAGCATATGTTCTTATGCTTACTAAAGCTATTTAATTTTGATTATCCATGTACTTCCTAAAGCCTATGTCTAGGAAAACAGAAACCGACTGTCCTTGAGGGATCAGTTCGTATTGAGATTTGATGGGATGCGTTCCTAGGCTCTTACTTATAAGGAAGTTAATGAGGGTATGTCAATTACTGATGGTTTGAAAAACGTTGTTGATGACCTTGGTTTGAAGCGTCGTTCTTTATTGGTATTTATATCGTTTGAGCCATATGCTAATTTCATGTTAACTATGTGTAATGTTGATTTTGCTGTTTTTTGCAAGTCTAGGAAGAAATTATCTAATTTTTGTCTTGTGGACAAGGTTGGTGATAAACAAAGTTCTTTCAGTTACATCATCTTAGAGCCCTCCTATACTCATGGGGTATGTATATAAAATCTTTTATTGACATTTATATTGGTTGTGCATCTTATCTTATTTAACATTTTGCTGTGTTTCAGGTTTTGCCAATAGCCATCATAAGGCATCATTGGTCTGAAATGTTACAATGGGGTATACAGTGTTATAGTTGATGAAGGTTATACACGGCGAATCAAGATTGGGAGGTTTGGGGATCAGTTCTTCTTCTGCTGTTTGTGGGTGAAAGTTGTTGAGGAGATTGGTTTCAAGTTTGCTACATTTGTTTTGTTTCAATATTTAGGTGATAGGAAGTTCAAGCTTACTCTGTTCAGTCTTAATGGTACCCATCTGATTCTTGCAAATCGACAACCAATTCCA
>JARYGA010045508.1:0-28923 GCA_030545235.1 Helianthus tuberosus | reverse complement strand
TACCTTCAGTGATATGATCTATTCAAAACATTTGAAATGAATTTCATTTCGTTTCACGACACTATGTAATCCTATTTCATTTTCAAAAACACTACCTTTTGTCTTTCAAAATCTCAAAATTTTTACCATTTGGATGAGAATTTTCAAAAATTTAAACACAAAGTTTCTTTATTTTAAAATTTTAATTTAAAATATTTTATTCTAAAAACAATAAATTTTTAAGGTAAAGAATTTATAACACAAACCATTATCTTGGTTTGTATTATCTCATCCAAAAATATTACAAAGTTTCATTTTCAAACAATTCTTGTTTCAAAACAAAATCCACAACACTATATTTTCTAAGTACAAGAACAAGATTTTTACCAAGTCAAGATTTTCACTACACAATAATGTTTTAAACTCATGATAATTTGATGGATTTCACTTATTTGATTTTCATTATAGCTATACCTTCAAGATGCCTCCTCACCGCGACGTCACTTGGAACGCTGAAATGGCAGCAAGGATTTCTCAGCATCTAGCTGCTTTACTCCCAGACATTGTGACCCAAGCCAACCAAATCCAAAACAATAACAACAACAACAATGTTATATCACGATGTAACTATAAACTATTCCACTCGGCCAAACAACTCAAGTTTAATGGGTCTGAAGGAGCAACAGGGCACAATGGTTTGAGAGTATAGAAAGCACATTCCGCCATGTTCAGTGTCCCAGTGAACGCAAGGTGGAGTTCGCCTCAAGTGTTTTCCAAAGGAGAGCACTCACTTGGTGGAACGGTATCATGAGAGACTGAGGTGCCGATATAGCAATGGCACAAACGTGGGAAGATTTTAAAAATGTTATGAAGAAAGAATTCTGCCCACGAAGCGAAATGAGGGCACTTGAAAACGAATTCTATTACCTAAAACAAGATAGTGGGGAAAACCGTGCCTACACTGACCGGTTTGAACAGTTAAGCCTACTTTGCCCCACTATGGTCACACCTTTGGATCGGGCCATTGAAAAATACATTGATGGCCTACCTGATCCCGTCCAAGACATTGTCACTGGTAGCAAACTTGCAACACTTAGGGAGGCTAAGGAGTTAGCCGCTACCCTAACCAACTCCCAGGTTAGAAAAAGGGAAACTTTTTCGAAAGGGGGACTAGAAACGAAACACTGAAACTTCTAAGGAGAAACCAAGGGAAACAAAGGCTAAATCTTCTAAAAATTCTAAGAAGCGTAAGACTTCAAAGAATTTTGAAATTCCCACACCAATTCCACTAAACTCAGTACCCTTTAAGGGATTTTATCGTGGAAAACAACCTCGGTGCAATCATTGCAACTATCATCACACTACAAATTCTCCTTGCCACCAGTGTACAATCTGTGGTCTATTTGGACATCTAGCTACAACCTGTCGTGTCCAGAACCAAGCATCCCCTACTCAAACTCGCCTTTGAGCATGTTTCAATTGTGGTGATTCAAATCATTTCAAGCGAAACTGCCCTAAGCCTGCCAATGCTAATGGACGAGTGTTCAATGTCAATGAGGCTCAAGCTGATGATCAAGCACTTATGATCATTTGAACCTCTACATTTTCTGTTTATTTTCGAAAACAATGGACGTATTTCAACTAAATTTGTAATAACAATATAAATTTCAAAAAGTTTTTCCTTCATTATTGATTATTCGTATTCTGATTACAATTTCGAATGTGATTGTGACACCCCAGGAAAACCGGGAAAACCATACAACTTAACTAGCTTCCTCAGTGAGTGCTTACCAAATTTCGGGACGAAATTTCTTTCAACTTGGGGATGATGTGACAACTCGAAATTTAGAACCTTTCGTTGTACGCTTGAACGCTAAGTGACTAACTAATTTGATGATTTAATGAATGATATATGTGAACTTATATGATTATGTGTGTGCTTGTATGTATGCGTATATTTATATATGAACCGAGACACAAGAACCCGACTCGAGACCATGCGGTCTCGAGTGAATAGTGTAACTGATGGGCCGGTTGGGCCGTGTCTCTCTCCACCCCACTCGAAAACCCATTAGGGTGCACCATGGAGGAACAAGTATATAACCTTAGTGATAGCCACACTTGTCATTTTTGGGCAAACAGCACACATACTCCTCTAACACACACTCTCTCCATTCTCCCTCACTAAAACTCTAAACCACAACATTCTTCTCCTTCTTCTCGGATCAAACCGGTGACCACAAGGAGACCCGGTTAAGCTCATCATCATCACTCGGACACTCCATTTTTACTCATCTTCCTTACCAACTCGGCACCATCTCACAACCGGTTAGTGTTTTATGTTGTTGTTGTTGTTAAATGTTGTGAATGACATGGTGTAGCTAGAATAATTGTACAAATGATGATGTTCTTGTGTATCGGATGTGTATGATGATGTTTGGCTAACATGTCTTGATTTCGGATATATTGCATAAAGAACTAATGATACCTTGTGTCTAAATGTGATTTAAACCATTTATTGTTGATGTTCACGAAATAGGCTTGCATATATGTATTAGACAATGCCATGTTGATCGGATTATATACTTATATGCTAAGAATCAAATGCTTGTTAAAAAGGCTGCACATATGTGGAAATCGGATTAGTTGTTTAAGTGTTTAGATTGTTGTTCAAGATATGATTATGATGAACTACTTGAATATATGAAGAACATGATGAATATGATATGAACATGTTTTGAATATTTGAAATCTGATTGCTTGATCTGTTTTGTTTAGTAATTAGACAAGGAAACATGTTTGTATGGATAGTACTTAATGTTGCATGAAATGGAATTTCTATTGGATAGTACACTGTGCAGAATCAGCTTATGTCCAGCCGAGAACTTCAGTTTCGACTCGAGACCTTAAACATGATAACTCGAGACCGCAGTTGCGACTCAGGTTGCGAGTCGAGAACACCTGGTCTCGACTCGAGACCACACAACATCAACACAAAACAACATGACCCGAGACCACGATTGTGAGTCCGGTTGCGACTCGAGACCGTCTGTCTCGACTAATGCATGAACGACTCGAAACCGCACAGTCTCGACTCGAGATCTCTAGTCTCGACTCGAGACCATGTACACGGACTCACTGTTTTGGACTTGCATATTACGGGCTTAGTTGATGGGCCAGACCTTGGGCTTTGTTTATTTATATGCTATTGTGCAACCCGTAGGCATTATTGCAAACTGCCATGTTCATACATGTATGCCATGATTATTACTTGAGTACAATACGTGTAGAACATACGTGCACAACTTGGATACGAACCTGACTTATATGATACAACTATGTTAGGACGTGGTTGACCCCAATATTGCTTGATTGACTTTTCTGTGTATCTACCGAGCAAACCAAGGTGAGTTCACACCCTCTACAAAGCATGGGATTCCCAGGGGTCGGGAATTGGGGTTAAGGAACATGGGTTCCTCATCCTCCTTGGGTAGGACAACAATGGTTCAGGAATGTAATTCCTCGTCCTCACGGACAGATAACCCGTACTAGACCAAAACTCTATCACGAAGTCCCTCCTTTTTATATCGACTTAATCGCCGGGCCAATGGCGAGCGGGTCATTAGTTAGATAGCGCTATTTAGGTCTGACAAACCTCACACCGTGCCGCAGAGGACGGGCGTGAACTAATGGATCTGGGGCACGTCAATGATGATAGACATTGACAGTTTCAGGGCACATAAACATGACTACAGTCAGCAGTCGATATGGTAACGAGTCTAGTGTATACATGGGGTAGCCCCCACGGCCGAAATGCCAGATAACTAACACGGGGTAGCCCCCACGGCTGGATTGCCAGAGTAACCGGGAATAAACAAGTCACGTTTTTAACTATGGGGTAACCCCCACGGCAGGATGCCAGATAAAGGAAACTGTTTTCGAAACAACTTAAAGCAAACACCCAACCGTGAACTCACTCAACTTGTTGTTGACTCGTTACTACATGCTTTGCAGGTCCCTAGGTTCTTAGCTGGAGCTTGCATGGAGGAGGATCGTTGTGGGACATGGACGACTGTGTGCCATGTTAAACTTTGAAACAATTAAACTTATGTTTTGATTTAAGACTTATGCTTCCGCTTGCAACTTAAATTATGTTTTGTTTGAACACCAATTGTATTGGTTGGATTTTTATAACCACTTATATGCTTGTTCAATATGATTGGTGGCTGGATCCTGGTCAGTCACGCCTCCAAGCGGTAGTATTCCGCAGGTGGATTTTGGGGGTGTGACAGTGATTACACTGTGTGTAATTACAACTACAGGCTGACTTCGAGGATTCTGTTCTTTAGGAACTAAATCTTGTAATTTAGCATACTATGATTGCACTCTAGTGCATTCATACGAACTTGGCAACACGATCGCTACAAATACTATGTGCAAGTTACTACTATTTTGTGATCATGGCATTACATACATAATTTGTTTGTCTAGTATGTATAGTACATGATTACAAATATATTTTGCTTCGTATGTTGACTTAACATACTTAGTGTACGATTTTCAAATACATCTTGCTTAGTATGTTGACTTAACATACCTAGCACATGATTTGAAAACATTTTCTCGATATGCTTACATTATTATGACAATACATGCTTAGTATATGTTGCATTCTACTAGTTTGGTTAGAATGAAACATGTATTAACATTTGTAATAGAATGAAATATTTGCTACTAATTTTGTTGTACGCAAAATAAGTAGTACTATCATTGCTAGTATGAAACACGATTTGATTTGACAGATGCTGTGTTGTGACGATGTGTATTTGATTTAGATGATAGTTCGACCTTATTATTTGTTTACCCTCGCTTAACAAGAGGAGCTATGTGGACCATGTGACTAAACGAGTAATTATGGGTGCACACTTAATTATGAGGTTCGACGCATGAGAATCATAGTAAGCCTTGTTAAGTATGGTGGCATAAAATCGAGAGTGATTAAGGTAACGGGAGGAGTATGATGCGATAAGAACATGGTGGATACGCCGATGGTACTTCCTATATATAAGTGTTCTTATTGTGTTATTCTACAGAACGTTACTAAGATCACTTAGTGATTTTATGTTCATCTTGGACCATTATGTGATTAGGTGCTTATTTGTTATTTGTGTGATTATTTGCAATGTTCATGACGAGTACATTCATTAACTCTAGTCGAGCCGACCGGGAGTATATTATGGTGTTAAAGGTGACGATCTTGATGCCATAGGTATGTTGACCCGTCTCCTATGCATGAGATGCTCATGGTACATTGGATGTACCTTGTGGGACGTTAGAAACCGTGTACGTATGGATAAGGCTTGAATGTACACCCCTTTGTTTGCTAGAATTTACACTAAGAGTTTAGTATAACATAGTGCCATGCTAAACAATTTTTGTACACTGGTTGACACTTTTAAAGATTCACAAGTTCCAAAGGTTTGAATACCTTGAGATACTTTGAATATCCCAAATCACATTTTGAATCCCCCAAAATTTCTAACACCAAACGATGATCTGCATCTTTGGAATCTAGCAATTTGCTTATCCTTCAGTTGTTTCATTTACACTATACGGTCTCCTTCGAATAAATTCCGGGACGAAATTTCCTAAAGTAGGGGAGACTGTAACTGATGTGCGTAAATTGCAACATATAAATTACATCAAATGAGGCATAAAACTAACCCTTTTTTAAGTACTAATGTTGGAAAAAGTTTGCTTTTGTCTTCCTTTTGGATTTTCAGGATCAAATAAGCGTAAATGGACAAAAGAAGCAAAAATACAGCTAAATCCAACATAAATACAAGAAAAGGAATAAACATGGCATGCCCGACCCCCCGACAGCATATTCCCAAACAAAAATAAATGATCAGAAGGCTGAACACGTCCCGTGCCCAGCGGACACGGGGGCGTGCCCAAGTGTCTGCAGAAAAGACAAAGTTGTAGAAGCTTCTATTTCCCAACACGAGGGCGTGCCCCGCTCAACATGGCCGTGGTCAACGCTAAGATTCTTAGAATCCAAGCAAATCTTGATAGTACAGATACGCTTCTGCACACGGGGCCGTGCCCAGCGGACACCAGGGCGTTGTCAACTAATGCAGACAAACTGCATTTAATGAAGAAAAAGAAAGTGGATGGACACGGGGCCGTGCCCAATGGACACGCGGCCGTGTCCGGGCTTCTGTACAGGCTATAAATAGAGGTTCTTGGTTCACTTCAAAGGCATCCCTTGGCAAACCACCTCTCTCACAGTTCACCCACACTCCACCACCATCACAACACCCTCATTAACCCGGCTACTTGGAATTGTATCCCTGCTGAATCAAACCACTTAGCCGAGGGTAACATCACCTTCAAAAGAGGGGCCTACCACATTACGCATTAATAACATAATTAATTATGTTTCAATAATCCAACCCTTTAGGATTGTATCATTGCTGACTCAAATTACTGGGTTGACGGTAACGTCACCTTCAAAAGAGGGGCCTACTACTATAACTAAGATAATCTCTTAAAAAATGCAAAAGTGCGGAAAACATCAAAGGTTACACTAAAGGCGAGTCGGATCTAAGTGATTCATCTTGTCTATCTGTTTTTATTTTTATTTTTAGTTTTTAGCATTTTTAGTTTTTATTTTCATGTTTAAAACCTTTTTATCCAAAATTTTGATTTGATTAGACGTTGAGGATAAACCGGTATTAAAAGCTCTTGTGTCCTTGGACGACCTCGGTATCTTACCAACACTATACTACGCTCACGATGGGTGCACTTGCCCATATGTGTGTTTAGTGTTAGTAGAATATCGTGTTTTATAAATTTAAAACTTGACTAAAGTGTCCCAAAGGGCTAAAAATATACATAAAAATATATCACACTCGACACGCATCAGTAACCCTTGTGCAAAATTTCGGGCTTTCAAAAACTTTTTCTTTGAAAACAATTCGATAACCGATGCTCAAACATAATCCGTTTAACGCAACGTACACACCAGGACGAGGACACGAGCTACACGTACACTAAATACCCTTTACATAACTTAGAAATAAGCTTCGAAGGGTTAGGGACGACAAAAACAAGTTTATTCGATTAGAGGGACTATTTGCGTCAATCATCTATTCTAAATGAAATGATTCTTGAAGAATTATTTCAAATAGAAGATCTAATTCTTAATTGGATAAAAGAGCTTGAGATGGACATAACAAATTCATCTCAAGACAACTTCCAAGAAGAATTATTGAGATCGCATTCGGATAAAAACAACATCGTAGCTCCCGAAATCATCTCTAACTCTTGCGAAGACTTGAGCGATAGTCGTCCCTATGTCGATTGTGCCGTGAAGGACTCCCCATCGATTTCCGTCGATGCATACATAGACCTGAGCAATTTGACATACACCTTCTTTAACGAGAGCCCGGATAAGGGTTGAACTTGTCCACCTACATTTTGCACAGGAATCACCCTTTCCGATAACCTCTTGCGTTCTCGTCTAAAACTAGGGAAACTAAGGTATCTCAGGCACTTCGGCGTTGTTCCGTCTAGTAAGGAACCACCCGATCCGGATAAATTCCTTAAAAATAGACAAACTTCATAAACAACTTCTAGGCACGGGACCGTGTCCAGGTCAGCACGCCCCCGTGTCCACCAAAAGATTCTCGTCTGACTTTCGGTCAGAATACGGACAAAAAGTGTCAGAATCTCGTCTTCACACGGGGCCGTGTCCGGCGTGCTGTCGTTTTCTATAAATGCAGCAAGATTCCTGCACCATTTGGACCATTCCAAGGACAGAGATTTGGTGGGATCTTCACACATACCATACTAGGTATATTCTAAAGAAGGTTCCCAACAACCATCTTGTCTTTTCTACTTTTGTCCATTGCCTTCTTCTTCAATTTTCCCTCAACACCTCCATTAGAGCTTTAAATCACCATGGTTTCAAGCTTTATTATGATATTTGTTAGATTTTTATTCAAGGGATCTTGTTAAAAATAAGTTTTATAACACTGTTTTAAGTTATTTCTGCTTAAAAATGCCTCCAAAGTCAGAAAAATAATTTAAAGCTCCAAGATTCCTTGTTCCAAAAATCTGCAGAGAAGTGAACACGGGGCCGTGCTCAGTGAGCACGGGGCCGTGTTCGAGGTACTGTTTCATTAAAAATGAACTCTTTTCGGTTTATTTTCATAGAATGTCAAGACAAAACAGTGGAACCTCTTCAACACATTCCAGAAACAGTCGAAGGGAACGGAGGCCTTCAATCGAAGCAACTCTTGTACGCTATGTGATGGCACTACGAGAAGCTCTCGACGAAATGACATCCGTAGAAGAGGTCCTGATCGACCGTATAAATTATCTGACGGTGGGGCTGGAAAATAGTTTCCAAGAAATCAACATCTTGCACCAGAGGTTGAACATTCTTGTGACACCTCCCATGGAACCAATCCTTCCCCAAGAAGATTGGAACTTAGCACTTGGAGTCAATAACCCCACCGGGTGGGATGACATCCCCGTGGAACCTCCTCTTGACAATTTGCAAGAAGTTCCGGTGGAAGTTACACCCCTCAAAATGATGATGCTAATGAGCCCGCCTTTCTTCTCCCCAGGGAGATAGAAGAATGGCTCAACGACGTGTGAGGGACCATACCCGGAGGAGAAGTTCTTTAAGCCTCATTCAACCGAGAAAATTATCTTTGTCGAAAATTTTGCTCTTAAAATGAACTATAGGCTAGGTCTTCTTTGCGGTTTTAGATTTCTTCTGTTTCTTGACCTACTTATCTAAGTTTTAGTTTACGCTTTTATTAGGAACTTATTGTAATCTTCTCTTTAATGAATGATGGTTTTTAAATGGCGTTTGGATGATGTTGTAACGATAAAACACACTCGGGATGGTAAAGGATACTAAGGGAAACTTGAACCAACACCCCATGCACAAAAACAGAGCCTCCCGGCATTTTTTCTTCATTACAGCAAGTTCAGCACGGGCCGTGCTCAGCCAACACGCCCCGTGCTCAAGGGTCTACAGAAAAATGCCCAGTTCAGGTAACTGGACACGGGGCGTGTTCATTGAACACGCCCCCGTGCCCAGCCTTCTGTTACTTTCTGTTACTGGCAATATGAACACGGGGCCGTGCCCGGTCACCACAGCCCGTGTCCAGATGCTAGTAACATAAATTTTTGTTTTTAACACACCTTTTACACATTCAATCAACGTAAAAACTTATTTTTGGGACACATTGAGGACAATGTGTAATTTAAGTATAGGGGGGATGCTAAAACCTTGAATTTTGCAAGCCCTAATTACAAGCCTTACACAAAACTCTATTGGAACCGCTAAACACCCCAATTTTTTTTTCAAAAACTTTTCATTTTTTTTACTTGTCTTGGGTTAAATTAGGAATAACAAGTTCTGAAAAGGTTATATTTTTACAAATTTACAACCGATAGCGTCGTGATAAAAAGAACCAACATAAGAAAATTATGAAACGGCATGACAAATCTAGTTAAAATTTGATTATATATACTTGATCACATTAAAAACCCATTCCCACAAAAAGTGAGTTTTGAGCCTTTAATTGAGCATATAAATACACATCTTTAAACTAAATGCTCATCTTTCGTTTCTTGTGTGAATAGCCGCTTGATTTTTTACGACTCTAGAACTTGCGATGACGATACATTACCGGTCATTATCAACTTAAACCCAAGTAAGTAAATGATGGAGGCATTAGGACTAACCTTTTTCATTTCAACACCATTATTTTTCAATTTTTTTTTACCACCTACCAAAAATCCCCCTAGTTAACCCCTTTGAGCCTAAACCTTTTCGTTTCTAAACCCACAAAACAAACACCCTTTACCCACGAAAAACCCTTTTTCATTTTAAACCCTTTATTTTAGTAAAAAGCTCGGTCTTAATGTGACATTCCCAAAAAAAATAATAATAAAAAAAAATGAAATGAAGTCTAACAATAAACAAACAAGTTCCTCAAAATAAAATTTGTTTGAAAAATGCTTCGTTTGAATAAAAAGTCACAAAAATAAAAAGTTTTATGAAAACCGACGCTTTTTACGCCTTTCGCCCTTTTCTACTAACCACCACTAACCCAAAACACCTACCTTTAACCCAAGCCTAACCCTTCCCCAAGTCCTCTTGATATTTACAAAGGTGTATAGTTAAAAAGTAGGAGGATTGATTGCTTGGCAAGCATATGGTAGAAGTAAGTTCCATGCCGGTCTCGAGTGTTTCACAAAAATACATCTTCGGCCGAGTGTTGAGTGATCTCCCGTGAGGTATGTGGACTTGCATATAAATGGAATTTTAAGGAGGCATATTATGCCCAAATAAGTAATTTCTCTTATGAAACGTTCTAAATAAATCATAACGAATAGGATTGTGAAAAACATAAAAATAAAGCCTAATAAAGATCTTGGAATCCCGACACTCAAGACAAGAACAAAACTTCTCTTCTACCCATTCCATTTGGGCGTGTAAGCCACATTATAAAGAGTTTTGCTTGAGGACAAGCAAAGATTCAAGTGTGGGGGTATTTGATGTGTGTAAAATGCAACATATAAATTACATCAAATGAGGCATAAAACTAACGCTTTTTTAGTACTAATGTTGGAAAAAGTGTGCTTTTGTCTTCCTTTTGTATTTTCAGGATCAAATGAGCGTAAATGGATAAAAGAAGCAAAAATACAGCTAAAGCTAACATAAATACAAGAAAAGGAATAAACATGGCATGCCCGACCCCCCGACAACATCTTCCCAAGCAAAAATAAGTGATTAGAAGGCTGAACACGTCCCGTGCCCAGCGGACACGGGGGTGTGCCCAAGTGTCTGCAGAAAAGACAAAGTTGTAGAAGCTTCTATTTCCCAATATGGGGGCGTGCCCAGCTCAACACGGCCGTGGTCAACGCTAAGATTAGCAGAATCCAAACAAATCTTGATAGTACAGATACGCTTCTGCACACGGGGCCGTGCCCAGCGGACACGGGGGCGTGGTCAACAAATGCAGACAAACTGCATTTAATGAAGAAATAGAAAGTGGATGGACACGGGGCCGTGTCCGGGCTTCTATGCAAGCTATAAATAGAGGTGCTTGGTTCACTTCAAAGGCATCCCTTGGCAAACCACCTTTCTCACACTTCACCCAAACTCCACCACCATCACAACACCCTCATCCACCACTATCATCCATCATCCACCATAGAGTGTGTGTAGCAGTCTCGGGATCCAAGATTGATATTAAGAGTTCTTGACAATCAAAGGCCTTGTTTTCCCAAGTCTCTTACATCACTTGGTGAAGACAAGCATTTAGTGTAATACTTTTGTTTTTTAATCTTTTCGCACTTTTTATTTGGTTTTGTATTAATGACTTTAATAACTAGTTTCTTATGTTGAAGGAGAAACTTCCTTATCATTTGTCCGTGGTGTCTTGGCGTTATTTTACTGTCTATATAAAATAAAAGATTTACACCATTCATATCTCTACGGTCTATATAGAGATATGTTGGCTACCTGGTCGGGGGTTAAGGGAATGGTTTGGTAAGGTTCTTTCCTTGTTCAATGTATAGATCTTGCAAGGACCTGGGTCAAGCTTACTAGGACCTCCTTCAATACCCACTGGTATTTGATGGCGGGGGTGCGAATGGCTTGATCCCCTCATATGTAAACTACTATTAATATATTAACCCGGCTACTTGGGATTGTATCCCTGCTGACTCAAACCACTTAGCCGAGGGTAACGTCACCTTCAAAAGAGGGGCCTACCACATTACGCATTAATAACTTAATTAATTATCTTTCAATAATCCAACCCTTTAGGATTGTATCCTTGCTGACTCAAACTACTGGGTTGAGGGTAACGTCACCTTCAAAAGAGGGGCCTACTACTATAACTAAGATAATCTCTTAAAAAGTGCAAAAGTGTGGAAAACATCAAGGGTTACACTAAAGGCGAGTCGGATCTAAGTGATTCATCTTGTCTATCTGTTTTTATTTTTATTTTCAGCATATTTAGTTTTTATTTTCATGTTTAAAACCTTTTTCCAAAATTTTGATTTGATTAGACGTTGAGGATAAACCGGTATTAAAAGCTCTTGTGTCCTTGGACGACCTCGGTATCTTACCAACACTATACTACGCTCACGATGGGTGCACTTGCCCATATGTGTGTTTAGTGTTAGTAGAATATCGTGTTTTATAAACTTAAAACTTGACTAAAGTGTTAAAAAGGGCTAAAAATATACATAAAAATATATCACACTCGACACGCATCAGTAACCTTTGTGCAAAATTTCGGGCTTTCAAAAACTTTTTCTTTGAAAGCAATTTGATAACCGATGCTTAAACATAATCCGTTTAATGCAACGTACATACCAAGATGAGGACACGAGCTACACGTACACTAAATACCCTTTACATAACTTAGAAATAAGCTTCGAAGGGTTAGTGACGACAAAAACAAGTTTATTCGATTACAGGGACTATTGCATCAAACTGCAAAAGTCTGCCAATTCGTATAATAACGGACACTCTGGAACACAGATCATAAGCCAAACATACCCTAAATACCCTTAACATAGCTTAGAAATAAGTTTTGAGGGGTTCGGTATGCGAAAATACGCTTATTTGATCATAGGGACTAAAAGCGTCAAAACTGCGAAAGTTTGCATATACATGCATATCTTGCGTTCTGACCATATCCGGATATCCAAATATTTTTTTAATCATTAAAATATTGTATTTTAGTGATGGGAATGCAAAAATACCTTTCGTTTCGCCATTTGGGTCGTTTTCACGTTCGTTACGATTCTCTTCATAATTAACCGAAGAACGCAACCGTGCAGTCAAACAAACTGACATCCGTAACATTTTTGAGCATAATTCAAGTTAAATATACTTTAACTTCATTATGGAGCTTAAAAATGGGGTTAACGGGTGTTAGAAGTGCCAAAATGCGACAAATCAAGTTCAAGGGCCAAAGCTGTCAAAAACAAAACTTCAGTCCCTGCACCTTGCTTACGGACCGTATACACTGGACCCTTGCGGTCTGTAAATAGTCTCCAGATGCAGCAAAATCTTCCAAACAGCTTCCCAGCTGTTGCAACCTGATTTCCTTTCATTGTTTTGTCATCTTGTGGGCTATTTGTGATCCTCCAAGGCTTTGAAGCTGGTCCAAACACTTATAGGGATGAGATTCTTCCTTAGTGACCACACAAACACATGTCATGATCCTATGCTTCATGAATTAGTATAAATAGCCCATAAATTTCATTCACAACTTGCTCAATTCTTTTCTGTCTCTCATACCAGCTCAAATTAGAGGCTACCACACTTGTAGGAGGCTTCCAAACTGAGTTCCTAGTCTTCTTCCATCCTAGCACACTTGTAAGTGTTCCTCCTTGGCTTGTTTATTTATACAAGCTAAAAGTCAAGCAGTGTTTGGCTTTCAGCTTTGACCACGAATTGGTCAAGTTAAAGTTCGTTCGAACTTTGCAACGTGGGCGTAATCACGATGGTTATAGTCCCTTGCGACTATACCTACTGATTACCACGTTGACTAGTCGAAGTGTCGAGTCAAAGTTTTGGTCAAAATGCATGATTATGTGCATTTTGCGACGAAACTATTTTTCGGGTATCAAAACACTTTGTTTTGATATCAAATCAGTTTTCTAACTTAGTTAAACATGTTTTAACATGTTTAACTCGTCACTTCTAGTTTAGTGCTTATTTAGGGTCGTAAGTTAAGCGGTCTTAACAACCGCTTAGACTTTCGAACCCGACCCGTTTGGTATTATAGGTAAATTATATGCCTTAGGAAAATGACCAAAATGCCCTTTTTGCGCATAATTTCAATTTAAGCCTATGCAACCTAAATTTTGACACTTAAACTGATTATGCAACATTATTAAACATGTTAGGGCATCTAATACTTATCATAGGGCTAGTTAGACCATCCGAATGCGCAATTGCGCAAATGAGGCGTTAAAGTAACATAAACTACCTTAACGGGTCATAACAGGTCAAAAGCACTTAGGATAGGTTTCAAATCAGAATGTAGGCTTTGTTAAACCATTTCATATGAGTTCCAACACTCATTTGGTTTACAATACCTCATTCTATCCGATTCCTCGATTTATGTCCCGTTACACTAACATAGTATCCGATACACTAGGAACCACTTCAACACTTCAACTCTTGGTCCTTTGAGCTTTGTTATACCATTTGAAGAAGACCTATACACAATCCTATGTGAGTACATAGTTCCCCTCTTTTACACTTTTCAAATGTTTTGGGGTGATTCATATGTGTAACTGATTTATTTTCAAACGTATGGCATATATGTGTTTACTAAGTGCTTTTATGTGTATTATTCCGATTATGCAAGCTTGACGATGATCCAAATCCTTATGGGATCTATCCATCTTTATGGTCAGATTCTTATAGGATATTTGAAGTACAGTCTTGGATCTTCCTATCTTCATAGTGAAATTTTAAGAAGTACTTTACAAGACGATGGTTATTGTTTATGTGTAGAGATTTGTTGGTGATTTAGATAACGAAACTAGAGTAATACAATAAGGACATGGTGGATACGCCGCTGGTACTTCCTATATATAAGTGTGCTTATTGAATTACCCTTCGTGGCGTTATCCTAAATCACCATTAGGACTTAGGATTTTTGTGACTGAAACCAAAGCATAGTTTGATATGCTATTGTTTACCAAAGCATAATTTGATATGCTATTGTTTACCAAAGAATAGTTTGATATGCTATTATTTACCAAAGCATAGTTTGATATGCTATTGTATACTAAAGCATAGTTTCATATGCTATTCAAGTGACATTGTTTACCAAAGTATAGACTGATATACTACCAAACCAAATCCTTGTAGTAACTATCTATCTTCATAGTTAGCTACTCGTTAGATGTTTAAAGTACAATTGAAGTCCTTGTTTGGATTCATTGTGTACTTTAATGCGTGTTTACAAGTTGTTGACAAATTGGCGATTTATATGTTTATGTGGTTAGTTGTTTTTAGATAACGAAACAAGTGTAATACCATAAGAACATGGTGGATACGCCGCTGGTACTTCCTCTATATAAGTGTTCTTATTGTATTACTCTTGTAGCGATATCCAAATCACTTTAGGATTTTGTGTACGATTGATTCAATGTTCAAGTATCCAAGTCCTTGTAGAATCTTCCATATCTTCATATGTTAGATTCTTAGAAGGATATCTAAAGTATTACTATAAATCATTGACTTGGTTTATATAATACTCACACAAGTTTTGACATATTTCAAATAATGTTATTATTAATCCTTGATTGGATTTCTAAATAACACACTCACAAGTTTTATGAAGATTTTAACAAGATCACAAAGTACAATTTCAATGGCATAAAAATTACTTAGTAATAATCATATTGCCATATACAAAACTCTTTGTCACAAGTTTTCACAATCAAGATAATGTGTTGCAATACTAAACTTTTGCCATTCTTTGGCTTCAAGGTTTCATTTTCAATCGACAACTCTCGTAGTTGTCAAAGTATTGCAATACCAAACTTTTTGCCATTTATTTGGCTAAGAAGACCTATGTATCGCCGGCATTTTTATGCTGACTGTTTTTTACAAATGTTTCAGGATTTCGACTATTCAAGCATGCAACGCATAGGACTGCATCCGGGCCTTAGACTTCTTTAATCAAAAGAAAATTACATATATTATTTGTAAAACAATGTTAACAATATTGAAACAATTTAGTACCAGTAGTTGTGAGTAATTTGTAACGTGACTCCCCGATATTTCCGTCGCATGTTGTTGTATTACACGATTGGGGTGTTATAGGAGTATAGACAGTTACGAGGAGTTGAGCGAAAAGTTCCTGAGAAACTTCACCCAACAAAGAAAAGTGATCAAGAACCTTAATGAGATCATGCATATACGACAGCGAGACAACGAACGAGTAGACCAATATATGGAAATGTTCGTCAAAGAAAGCATGGACATCAAAGATGTTCCTGAAGTAATGAAGATTGGCAGCTTTATCAATGTGTTAAAGCACACCCAGCTGTGTGAAAAGTTAGGAGAGGAGTTCCCACCCACATTTGATAACCTCATAGATCAAGTCAGAACTTTTGTCAGAGGAAAAGATACCGTCAGCAAAGCTAAGGAAATTGATGCTCCGCCCCGGAGAGCCAACCTTGCACCAAAACCTCAAGAAAAAGGTACCCCTATTCCCGAAAGCCTACTTTCGACAAGATACAATATGACAGGACAAAGCCAATGTACTCCCCCTATAGACCCCGAGGTAGAGGACCAGCACCTTACTCCGACAGTTTCACCCCCTCACCAAAACCCCGAGCGAGATATTGGCTACAGAAAGAGTCAAAACTCCTTCCCTATACCTCCTCCGATCAAACCAGGACCGAAAGCCCAGCCAAATGAATATCGTGATTTTCATAAGGGTTTTGGTCACAAGACCGACGATTACATGTACTTGAAAAGAGAAATAGAAGCGACGATAAAAATGGGCAAACTGGCACATTTGGTCAAAGAAATCAAGGAGGGAGGGGAAAGAAAAGGAAGGGATACAAAAGGATGGGAACCAGAGAGAGGATATATCGATATGATTATGAAGAGGGATGAGTACGATCCCACCAGAAGCGGCAAAGCCAAAGTATCCCCCCCCGGACTGCATGAGGGCCCCTATACTAATGCCATATTTAGAGGACCATGATGTGCAAAGGCTCCCCCTTAACATCTTGTCGATCATAGCCGGTCACAAGGTGGTCTGGATACATGTGGATGGGGGGAGCAAAGTAGAGGTGATCTATGAGCATTGCTTCCTAAGGTTTGATAGGGATGTGAGGGACATGTTGGAGAAGGATTCAATCCCCCTGGTAGGTTTCAATAATAGTGTATCTCACCTCCTGGGGAAGATCAAGGTCCCATTCACAGTTGGGGTTGGAGACCGGGTCCGGACCATAGAATTCATTTTCACCATTGTTCGAGCACCATCCAAGTACAATGCTATCTTAGGCAGACCAGGTATTGGGGATTTACAGGCCCAGGCCTCAACCCCCTATGGAGCGTTGGTGTTTCAGACTCCCAAGGGACTAGCCTAGGTAAAGTCCTCATACGATGTGGTGTCCTCAGTCTCGGAAGGAGAAGTGGGAAGAGCCCCCGGGAAGAAGGAATCGAAGAATGGGCGCTCAGTGACAGGTTTCTGGAGCAAACGGTGAAAGTGGGAAGCCACCTCAGTGACAAATGCAAGAGTGCACTAAAGGAACTCCTCCTCCTTAACTTAGATGTTTTCGCATTCCAACATGGGGATATGACTGGGATCCCAAGGAGCCTGACTGAACATAGACTCAACACCCACATTTGGGTACGTCCAGTTAAGCAAAAGAAACGGAGCATGGGACTAAGCAAAAGAAGGGCCGCATGTGAAGAAATGAGGAAGCTACTCAGGGCTGGGATAGTCAGAGAAGTCAGATACCATCCCAGTAATGGTCAAAAAGAAGGACGGAGGGTGGAGGATGTGTGTAGACTACCAAGATTTAAACAAGGAGTGCCCCAAGGACTGCTACCCTCTTCCAGAGATAGATGTCCAGGTAGACTCCCTAGCTCAATACCCGTTGAAGTGTTTTCTCGACGCATACAAGGGGTACCACCATATTCAAATGTCATTAGAGGATGAGGAAGAAAAACCGCGTTCGTGACGGATGAGGGCACCTTTTGTTACACAAAAATGCCCTTCGGACTGAAAAATGCAGGGGCCACGTATCTAAGATTTATGAACACTTTGTTTAGAGAGCAACGAGGAAGAAATCTGGAGGTGCATGTTGACGACATCGTCATAAAAATCCTCACGGAGACGGCCATGCTGGAGGACATAGCCGAAACCATCCAGACCATGTAGGAAGTGAATATGAAGCTAAACCCCGGGAAGTGCTACTTCAGGGTAGAAGATGGGAAGTTCTTGGGAGTAGTCGTTACCAAGGGAGGAATCAAGGCAAACCCTAAAAAGACCCAAACAGGCTGAAATGCGCTCCCCCAGATCCCTGAAGGTTGTCCAACAGCTGAACGGAAGGTTGATAGCCCTTAACAGCTTCTTGTCCAAGGTGGCAGACAAAACCTTACCTTATGAAGGTCCTGAAAGATTGCCTCTAGACGAACAGATTTAAATGGACCCCGGAGGCCGAGGCGGCCTTTCAGGAGATGATGGAACACATTTGCAAACTCCCAACCCTTACCACTCCTGTCCCGGGGTAGGATCTGCTTTTGTACTTGTCAGCATCAAAAAACACGATCAGTGCAGTGATGTTGGTAGAAAGGGAGGAGAAGCAAATACCTATATACTTCATCAGTAGAACTCTCAAGGGCCCAGAAGAACGCTACATGCCGTTGGAAAAGCCAGCCCTGGCGCTAATCTTCGCTTCCCGGAGGCATTTCCAGGCCCATAAAATCATACTGTTGACAGACCAACCACTCCAAAAGGTCTTAAGGAGACCGGAGCTCTCTGGTCGGTTGGCCAAATGGGTCGTCGAGCTTGGAGAACACACCCTGGAATACAAAGCAAGGACCGCAACAAAGGGTCAAGTACTGGCGGACTTCTTGGCAGAAGTCCTTGAGGAAGAAGAAAAAGAACTTCTCAAATGGAAAAGCTTAGAGGAGGAGGAGAAAAAGAAGGAAGATGAAGCAATATGGAAAATGTTCACAGATGGGGCCTCGAGTGATGAAGGGAACGGGGCAGGAATCACCCCGATCAGCCCTGAGGGATTCGAATTGACCTACGACATCAGGCTGGACTTTGAAAAAACAACAACACAGCATAATATGAGGCACTCCTAGCATGCCTGAGGTTGGCAAAGAAGATGAAGGCAAGGCATGTTGAGGCCAGATTCCCAATTGGTGGTTAAAGAGTATCATGGAGAGTATGAGACGAAGGATAAATCCATGGCTCAGTATGTAGATAGAGTGAAGAGATTGGTCGGCACCTTCAGCACTCTCAAGCTCGAGTACATCCCCCGAGGGAAGAATAGAAAATCCGACCCCCTAAGCAAGTAGCCTCCGTGGCTTTCAACCACTTAGCCAGGAAAGTAAAGGTGGAGGTTCTGAACCCCCCTATATCATGACGGAAGAGGTGGCAACGGTTGACAGAACTCAGGAGTCCTGGATGACACCCATCCTAAATTTCCTCAGGTACGGAACGCTCCCGGAAGGAGAATGGGCAGCCCGGAAAGTGAGGGTAAGACCCCTGCAATATGAACTGATAGATAGAGAACTGTACCGAAGGTCGTACTTAGGTCCGTCCTTAAAATGTGTCGACGAGGAGGAGGCCAAGTACGTGATACAAGAAATACATAAAGGAATATGTGGCATGCACTCGGGGCCAAGGATGGTCGTCGCCAAAGCAATGAACGCAGGGTTTTATTGGCATAGAATGTACGAGACAGGCTCAGAACAAATCAAGAAATGTGATAACTGCCAAGTCCACGCCCCCATGACGCACGGTCATAAACACCCATGATCCCAGTTTCAACATCCTGGCCATTCCAGAAATGGGCCATATACATCATTGGACCATTCCTAGAGGGCCCGGACGGGGTTAAGTTTGTTGTAGTCGCCCTTAATTACTTTATCAAGTGGATCGAAGCAAGGCCCCTAGCAAAGATCACGGGGGAACAAATGAAGAGGTTTGTGCTGGAAAACATCGTGTGCAGATTTGGGATAACGTTGGAATTGGTAAGCGACAACGAGGTTCAATTTACGGGGAAACCCTTGAAACCATGGTGTGAACAGATGCACATCCGCCAAGTCTTCACCTCAGTCACCCATGCCTAGAGTAAAGGGCTGGTGGAAAGAGCAAATCAAAGTGTAATCAGAGGAATGAAGGGAAGGCTGGGCCGGAAGCAGAAAGTTTGGTTAGAAGAGCTGCCTTTTGTCCTGTGGGCTTATAGAACCACCCCTAAGGTCTACAATAGAGAGACCCCTTTCAGCATGACCTACGGGACCGAGGCCGTTATCTCCGCCGAAATCGGGTCACCCACAGCAAGGATGAAGTTATGGGAAGCTGAGAATGAGCAAGACCTCCGGATGAACCTCAACCTCCTGAAGGAAAGAAGGGGGGTTGCGGCAGTGAGAGAAGCCAAGTACAAGAAACAGTTGGAAAACTACAACAACTCCAGGATGAAAAAGCTCAACCTAGTACCCGGGGACTTGGTCCTAAGGGCTAATGAGGCCAGCCTACAAGAAAACACAGGAAAACTATGGCCCAAATGGGAGGGGCCCTACAGGGTCGTATGGGCTAACGACAAGGGGGCTTACAAACTGGAGACACTTCAGGGAAAGGAGATTCCATGAACCTGGATTTTCATGCAACTTCGAAAATACTACATGTGAAACACAAACTTACTCCATGGAAGAGACTAGTAAGAATGGCTCAGAAGCCACTTTTGTAAAACCAACTTTTGGCTAAGGCTTGTCTCTAAAAACACCTTTTGTAGAACCATGTACTGGGGGCTTAGGCCCCTCAACACATATAATAATGAACCATCTTTTTGTTTCACTTGGCATTGCGGGTAATGCACTAAGGCAGACGTGTCTGAAAACTTCAAACCCATTAACAACATACACATGTGTAAACTAGTATAGTGAACATACTAAATGCCCGGCTGTAGGGCAGGACGGGGTCGATCCGGCCCAGGGGAAACAGACAAACAGTAAAAGACATAATCACTGATTATGAACTTGTCTAGAAATCACTCCCTCACAAATGATCCGGATTTGTAAACAGACTACGAATCAAGTGTGCAAAGACACACTAAAACATTTGTAAACAGGCTACAAATCAAGTGTACAAAGACACACTAAAACATTTGTAAACAAACTACAAATTAAGCATACGAAGACACACTAGAACGTTTGTAAACAAAACACAAACCGAGTATACGAAAACATACAAAAATATTTGCGAACAAGCTGCAAATCGAGTACATGGAGACACACACAAATGTCTGTAGACAAACTCCAAACCAACTTCTATGCTTCGGTGGGTCCCGGAGAAAAGAAACAATCCAAGGCAAGGATGCGGAGACGGGCAGCTCCCGAGCTATCAATAACAGATCACGGCACCTATAGGTAATAAAGCAACACAAAACCAACAAACAAAGGTACACCAAAGATCATGAGATCATAAGCTAATTACCAAGGCATGATGATGTGTGCAAAATGCAACATATAAATTACATAAATTGTGGCATAAAACTAACCCTTTTTAGTACTAATGTTGGAAAAAGTGTGCTTTTGTCTTCCTTTTTTATTTTCAGGATTAAATGAGCTCAAATTAACAAAAGAAGCAAAAAAGCAGCTAAATCTAACATAAATACAAGAAAAGGAACAAACGTGACATGCCCGACCCCACGACAGCATCTTCCCAAGCAAAACAAGATAACAGAAGGCTGAACACGCCCCGTGCTCAATGAGCACGGGGGCGTGCCCAAGTGTCAGCATAAAAGACAAAGTTGTAGAAGCTTCCATCGCCCACCATGGGGCCGTGCTCAGCGGACACGGGGCCGTGGTCAACTATAAGATTCGCAGAATCCAGGCAAATCTTGATAGTACAGATATTCTTCTACACACGGGGTCGTGCCCAGCGGACACGGGGCCGTGGTCAACTAATACAGACAAGAGCAATTAATGAAGACAGAGAAGGATGTGGACACGGGGCCGTGCCCGAGCTTCTGTTCAGCCTATAAATAGGAGTGCTTGGCTCAAGCTCAAACCATCCCTTGGCACACCACCTCTCTCACACTTCACCCATCACCCACCACCACCATAACACCATCATCCACCACCATCATCCATTGTCCATCATAGAGTGTGTGAGTCGTCTCGGGATCCAAGATTGATCGTAAGAGTTCTTGAAAATCAAGGCCATGTTTGCCTAAGTCTCTTACATCACTTGGTGAAGACAAAGTGTCTAGTGTAATACTTTTTATTTTTAATCTTTTCGCACTTTTTACTTGGTTATGTATTAATGACTTTAATAACTAGTTTCTTATGTTGAAGGTGATTTTTCCTTATCGTTTGTCCGTGGTGTCTTGGCATTATTTTACTGTCTATATAAAATAAAAGATTTTCACCATTCATATCTCCATGGTCTATATGGAGGTATGTTGGCTACCTGGTCGGGGGTTAAGGGAACGGTTTGGTAAGAGTCTTGCCATTGTTCAGTGTATAGATCCTGCAAAGGACCTGGGTCAAATTTAGTAGGACCTCCTTCAATACTTAACGGTATTGGATGGCGGGGGTCCAAACTCTTTGATCCCCTCATAAGTTAAACTACTATTAATACTTTAACCCGGCTACTTAGGACTGTATCCCTGCTGACTCAGACTACTTAGCCGAGGGTAACGTCACCTTCAAAAGAGGGGCCTACCATAATATGCATTAATAACTTAATTAATTATCTTTCAATAATCCGACCCTTTAGGATTGTATCCTTGCTGACTCAAACTACTGGGTTGAGGGTAACGTCGCCTTCAAAAGAGGGGCCTACTACAATAACTAAGATAATCTCTTAAAAAGTGCAAAAGTGCGGAAATAATCAAAGGTTACACTATACACGAGTCGGAGCCAAGTGATTCATCTTGTTTATCTGTTTTTTCTTTTATTTTTATTTTTCAGCATTGTAGTTAGTTTTTATTTTATTTTTCTAGTTTTAAATCTTTTTTCTAAACTTTTGATTTGATTAGACGTTGAGGATAAACCGGTACTAAAAGCTCTTGTGTCCTTGGACGACCTCGGTATCTTGCCAACACTATACTACGCTCACGATGGGTGCACTTGCCCATATGTGTGTTTAGTGTTAGTAAATATCGTGTTTTATAAATTTAAAACTTGGCTAAAAAGTGTTAAAAAGGGCTTAACATATACATTAAAAACTAATAACACTCACGCACAACAAGTTTTTGGCGTCGTTGCCGGGGACACAAGGATTTTAAGAAAGCTTAAAATCGACGGCTTAATCAGTTTTTCAAAACCTTTTTAAAACGCGCGCACATTTTTCTGCATTTTAGTTTAGTTTTGCATTTACAGTAAACTGAACACGGGCCGTGCTCACTGAACACGGGGCTGTGCTGCACATTTTTCATAAAACACCCAGTAACAGTTGCTTGAACACGGGCCGTGCTCACTGAACACGCCCCGTGCTCAACGAAATCAGTAACTTTAATTAAAACGCCCAGATACAGATTCTGTACACGGGGCCGTGTCCAGCCTCTGTTTCCGTTTTTATTTTCGTTTTCTGATCTCGAGACTTTGTTGTGGTCTGCTGAGTGATTCTCATGGATCAATACTCAGGAGGTTACAACTACACCTATGAGGAGGATGATTATAGGAGTAACTATTGCACTAATTGTGGTGACCCGCACTCGTTTCAATATTGTGACTTATATCAACCATCCACTTCATACACCTACTATGAGGAGCCCATGTAAGAGCCATCAACTTCATACACATCCTATGAAGACCAAAGGTATGAACCTCATCCCTCATACTGATATTTTGATGAACCAAGGTATGAGCCTTCATACTCTTACTTTGAGGAACCAAGATATGAGCCACCACCTTCATATGCTTACTATGAGGAACCATGGCGTGAACAACCCACCTCATATGAGTATTATGAAGAACAAAATTACGACCCTAATCCATCATATGCTTACAATGAAGAACAATGGTGTGAACCATCTACTTCATATGGGTATTATGAGGAACAAAGGATCGAACAACCGGATTCAAGCTTTGAAAATCCCGATCCTTTTTCTATAACCGAAGTGACCAATAGGATATTAGAACACCTTAGAGTTATCGATCGCTATATAAAAGAATCTCGCGCAAGGGAAGAGGAGTCCCGCGCAAGAGAAGAATTAAATAAAGAAGAGATAACTGAAAGTGTGAAAATGGAAGAACAAATAAGTGAAAAACCGACACATGAGTTAAACAACGAAAAAGGTGAGTCCAACAACGTTAAAATTCAAGAAGAGTCTAATTTTGAAGAAATTAATCTCTTGTCACCTTCTTTTGAAAATCATTGTTTAGTTCCAACTCATGCTAAGTTTTTAAAAGAGTTAAACACTAACACTAAAATTGACGAAACGGTAAGTGTTAAGTTAACTATTGATCAAACCTCACTAATAAAAGAAGACCCATTTGAAATTAACATTACACCGGTTCCGTGTTTCTTTCAAAATTCATTTATTAGTAATGTCACAATCGATAAAGATCTTTGTGTTAACATAATGCCTAACTACATTTTCGAAAAATTAAGTATTAGTGATTTTTCTCCACTTCAAATACCCATTTTTCTATCCAATCAGAAGGTAATAAAATCAATCGGTGTAGTTGAGGATGTCTTGGTTCAAACAAATCAAATGGTAGTCCCCACCGACTTTGTCATCCTCGATGACGCTCCTCTAGTGTTGGGACGACCATTTGTAAAAACTCATGAAGCTTTGAAAAACCGGAAGTACAACAATCTACCTCTTCAAATAGGGGCATTTAAAAAGAGTGTCGATCTAGAGCGGTCAATGAAATATCCATTCGGCAATAATGACCCCCTAATTGAAGATGAGGATGAACCACCCGATACAAGTGAAAAGTTTGACCACTTTGTTGAAGAAGTGGTCGCCATAGAACAAACTTTTAAAGTTCTTGATCAAAATGAGCAACCAAATAAGGAGTCTCCTAAAGACCCACCTCTTGAACTCAGAGAACTTCCAAAAGGTTTGGAATATGCTTTTCTAGACAAAGATGGTAAATTACCTGTAATTATTTCATCTAAATTAGATAGTTTAGAAAAAGGAAAATTAATTAGTCTTTTGAAAAAACACAAAAATGCGATCGCTTGGAAACTTGTAGACATTAAAGGAATAAGTCCTTCCATGTGCACGCACAAAATTTTAATGAATGATGATTACAAATTGGTAATACAACCACAACGACGCGTAAATCCAAATGTTCAAGAAGTGGTTAAAAACGAAGTCATCAAATTACTTGACGCCGGACTTATTTATCCTATCTCCGATAGTCCTTAGGTAAGTCCCGTCCAAGTTGTTCCAAAGAAAGGAGGTATGACAGTAATAACTAACGAAAAGAATGAATTAATACCAACGAGAACCGTCACAGGATGGAGAGTATGTATAGATTATAGACGATTAAATGAAGCAACAAGGAAAGATCACTTTCCTTTGCCCTTCATTGATCAAATGTTAGAAAGATTATCCGGTCATAAATATTATTGTTTCTTGGATGGTTTTTCAGGTTACTTTCAAATCCCGATAGCACCCGAAGACCAAGAAAAGACAATCTTCACATGCCCCTATGGAACTTTTGCTTATCGACGCATGCCGTTTGGTCTATGTAATGCCCCCGCAACATTCCAACGTTGCATGGTAGCCATCTTCCACGACATGATAGAAAAGACAATGGAAGTCTTCATGGACGACTTTTCTATTTTTGGGGATTCATACGGCCAATGCCTCTATAACCTTGAACGAATGCTATCCCGATGTGAGGAAACTAACCTCGCCCTTAACTGGGAAAAATGCCATTTCATGGTGACGGAGGGAATAGTACTCGGTCACAAAATCTCAAGCGAATGAATGGAGGTGGATCGAGCCAAAATAGATACCATTTCTCGGCTACCACCTCCATCCTCCGTTAGAGCTATCAGAAGTTTCCTAGGGCATGCCAGATTTTATAGGCGGTTTATCAAAGACTTTTCTAAAATCTCAAGGCCTCTAACAAAATTACTTGAAAAAGATGCTCCTTTCATCTTTGACAAGGATTGCAATCAAGCATTTCTTACCTTAAAGGAAATGCTAGTCAATGCACCTATCATGATAGCACCTGATTGGAAATTTCCTTTCGAAATCATGTGTGATGCAAGTGACTTTGCAGTTGGAGCTGTCTTGGGACAAAGAAAAGAAAAGCATTTTCACCCAATTTATTACGCTAGTAAAACACTTAACGATGCACAAGAAAATTACACAACAACTGAAAAAGAATTACTAGCTGTGGTATTTGCTTTTGATAAATTTCGTTCTTATCTTGTTCTTTCTAAAACTATAGTCTATACAGATCATGCAGCCATTCGATATCTCTTCAAAAAGCAGGCCGCAAAACCACGTTTGATTCGGTGGATTCTACTCCTCCAAGAATTTGATATTGAAATCAAAGATAAAAGAGGAGCAGAAAACACCACAGCAAATCATCTTTCACGCTTAGAAGACCCAGCTTTGGAGGCAACCAGGGACGAGCAAATCAACGAAAAATTTCCAACGGAGTCCCTAGAAATGGTGGAATATAAGGAAGAACCATGGTACGCCGACTATGCTAACTACCTAGCTAGCGGTATAGTCGCAAAAGGTTGGCCACATCATCAAAGAAAAAAATTCTTTGCCAATGTGAAACATTATTTTTGGGAAGATCCATATCTTTTCAAAATGTGTGCCGACCAACTCATCCGACGACGCGTACATGGTAGCGAAGCACGAAGAATTCTCCGCCATTGTCATGAAGGTCCATACGGAGGACATCATGGTGCCGCTAGTACCGCACGAAAAGTATTTGATTCAGGATTTTATTGGCCGACCATTTACAAAGACGCCCAAAGTCTTGTCAACACTTGTGATGCTTGCCAAAGAACAGGTAATATTTCTTCCAAAAACGAAATGCCACAAAATGGCATTCTTGTTTGTGAAATTTTTGATGTGTGGGGACTCGACTTTATGGGACCTTTCCCACCGTCGAAAGGAAACAAATATATACTTGTGGCAGTAGACTACTTGTCTAAATGGGCCGAGGCCGAGGCACTTCCAACACATGATGGAAGAGTAATGGTAAGATTTCTGAAAAAACTATTCTCTCGTTTTGGCACACCTAAAGCATTAATAAGTGATAGAGGTACCCATTTTTGCAACCATCAACTTGAAATTTTTTTAACAAGATATGGGGTCTATCACCGGGTCTCAACAGCATATCACCCTCAAACTAACGGACAAGCCGAAGTGACTAATAGAGGTTTAAAACGGATACTCGAAAAAACCGTAGGGTTAAATAAAAAGGAATGGGCAGATAAATTAGATGATGCTTTATGGGCTTTTCGAACTGCTTATAAAACAACAATATGTACAACCCCATATAAGCTAGTCTATGGAAAAAGCTGTCACTTGCCAGTAGAAATTGCACACAAAGCCTACTGGGCAATTAAAAATGTAAACTTAGATTTAGAATTTGCTGGTAAAAATCGATTTTGTCAATTAAATGAATTAGAAAGGCTTAGGAATTATGCATACTCAAACTCTGAAATTTATAAGGAAAGAATGAAAAACTTGCATGACAAACATATTAAACCTAATGAATTTCGAGTGGGAGATCAAGTTCTTTTGTTTAATTCACGACTTTGATTGTTTCCTGGTAAATTAAAGTCTAGGTGGTCAGGACCTTTTTTCATCACCCATATTTTCCCACACGGTGCAGTAGAAATTAAATCTCGGAATGGAATTTCATTCAAAGTCAATGGCCAACGGCTAAAACTCTATCAAGGATTCATTGAGGATGAAGAGGAGGAAATCTCGCTTCAAACGGTCGATGAGTAAAGGCAACAACATCATACCTGGTAAGTTACGAACCAACGGGATGACATCATAATCGGTAAATCTTCTAACCAAGTTTTGGGAAAAACGTGGGCACTCACACGAGCACTAAAAAAAAATTCAAAACTTTGCTTGGCACGAGGCCGTGTCCGCTGGACACGGGGCCGTGTCCGCACTACTGTCGGGATATATTCCCCTTTTCATAACAGTTACACCATTCCACACGCCCCGTTTCCCCAAAAACGCTCTGGTTCAAGGCGATTTTCCGCAGATTTTCAACGTCTCCTATAGTTCTAACAACATCAAGGTATGATTCTATCCTCATTAGTAGTTAGATTTAGCACCTGCATGTAGTTAAAACATCAAAAATTTGGGGAAAAATCTAGGGTTCATGAACTCCATCCGGATTGAACTTAAAATTTTTGCCTAAATCTGTTAGCATTTAGTTAGATTAATGTTTTAGGAAGTAAATCCACTTGTATTGTTCATAGATTCGCCCGATTTCTCACAAAAACCCCAAACCCTTGTTTTTGAACCGAAAAAGATTAAATTGAATGGGTAAACGGGTTGTTTTGGGAAAAACGGCACTTGGGGTTTCATTTTCGGGGGAAACCGCACCTATTTGACCAAAAGTTTTCAAGTTTTCGAAACTGGGACGAAAAATGGAATTTTGGTGTAACAGACGCATGGACACGGGGCCGTGTCCGCTGAACACGGGGTCGTGTCCCGCACGAAAATTCTAATGTTTCGTGCTAACTTTTGGTGTATTCATTTAGATGTCAAGGAAGTTCACGAGGTTTAACGCAAATGAGCTCGATGCTAGGGCTAGATACGAAGTACTTCAAACAAGACCGGAAGAATACCCAAGACAAGCATGCATGGATTTGTTAGCATTGGTGAACCAACTTGACGGCTTCAACAACCTTGTTACCGGCCCACTAAGAGTCGCCTTAACAACTCGACTTCGTTCCGTCCACGAGTGCACTTTGGAATTCTATAGCACCTTCACGTTCAATTCAAGGTGCGACCCATTTGACAATGATGGGGTAGCATTCTGATGTGGTGGAACTAGGTGCTCGATTTCAATGGCACAATTTGGATCGATCGTCGGGCTATTTGCGGAAGAAGATGCGGGTAACGAGGAAAATACCGGAGGGATGCGAGAGATAGATGAGAACGATCGCCAAGCCGCGTAGGCTCAGATTGGTGAATGGCACTACAATCCGAGCA
>JARYGA010045507.1:0-60667 GCA_030545235.1 Helianthus tuberosus | reverse complement strand
CCTGCACGCGACGCTCACAATCTTCGTGGGTTATTCTAGTCCTCTTAGACAGGTATTCATTCCGAGTCTTGGGAGGATTATTGAAGCTCAACACGTGGAATGTCAGGGTTACACTATGCCTCCACAGAACCCTAGTGACTCATGGCGATTACTATGAAACATTATGGGAGTCATTCGTTTTACCTGAAGAGCCGAAATTTATTGACCAGATAAATTTATTTTGGGAATATGAAGATTCTCAGTTGAACAGATTACCAACCAAGTCTTCCAAGCGTCAATAGAATCCAAATGATCATGAAGCTGGTCCTCGTCACAATGGTCACAGTGATACAGATTTGCAGCAAACTCAGACAACTTCAAAACAGGAGCCTGCTCCAGAAAATCAGACAACAGTTTTTGATAATTCAGAGTCTGATTTGGATAACCCGACCTTTGATCGAGATGATTCAAAACCTGAGGGGGAGCAGATCCAGTCATCAGATCAGATAGTTCAAGTCGATGAACAAGTTGCAAATCAGAATATCACGAATTTGGAAAGCGAGGTGAACGTTCCTGGTGAAGTTATGCCTAGGACTCTATCTTATCACCCCGAAGAGTTGATAATTGGAGAATTACAATCAGGAGTTCGAACGAGAAGTCAAATCGACCAAGGCTTTGCGTGTTTTTTCACTAAAATTGCACCATTACAAAATGACTTTTCACTCAGTTGCTTTATTTCACAGGTTGAACCGCGAACATACAAAGAGGCACTGACAGAGGAGTCATGGGTTAATGTAATGCAAGAGGAGCTCGGTCAATTTGAAAAGCTTGGAGTATGGAAGCTAGTCGATCTACCTGATGGGCATAGAAAGATTAACACCAAATGGGTGTTCAAGTGTAAGCGAGATGATGGAGGAGTGATCTTGTGAAACAAAGCTCGTCTAGTCATTCAGGGCTTTAGTCAACAGGAGGGAATAGACTTCACGGAAGTTTATGCTCCAGTCGCCAGACTAGAAGCCATCAGAATCTTTCTCGTATTCGCTTCATGGAAAGGGTTTAAAGTCTATCAGCTGGATGACAAGTCGGCGTTCCTGTAAGGCAAAGTGAAAGAGGAGGTCTACGTCGGTCAGCCACCGAGCTTCACTAATCCGATTCACAAAGACAAAGTCTACCTCTTGGACAAAGCGCTATACGGATTGCACCAGGCCCCAAGAGCCTGGTATGAGACGCTCTCTCAATATTTGCTTTCCAATATTCAAGGAAAGGTGGATGCTACTCTTTTCACAAAGGAGGTCGCTAGACATCTACTGAATGTTCAAATATATGTTGATGATGTAATCTTCGGGTCCACGAACAAGGAACTCTGCAAAGAATTCGAAATCGTAATGAAGTAGAAGTTCGAGATGTCTTCAATGGGTGAGATGAAGTTTTTCCTTGGGCTACAAGTCGATCAACTGCCGAAGGGGATCTTCATACATCAAACAAAGTATGTCCACGACGTTCTGGAGAAATTTGGGATGTCAGAGACTGCACCTATGGCCACCCCGTTAGCAACTAATCACGGTATCAACCCTGATCTCACCGGAGAGAAGGTTGATGAAACGCTTTACCGCTCAATGATTGGTATGCTGATGTACCTCACTGCATCTCAGCCCGATATAATGTACCTGACTTGCCTCGCAGCCCGTTATCAGTCGAGTCCAAGATCTTCACACATGGTTATCGTCAAGCGGATTCTACGCTACCTGAGAGGAACCCTAAGCTTGAGGTTGTGGTATCCAAAAGATGGTGATTTCAGATTGGAAGGCTACTTTGATTCTGATTTCGGATGCTGCAAGTTAAATTCAAAGTCTACAACAGCAGGATGCCAGTTTTTTGGACCACGTCTGGTGACTTGGCAATGTAAGAAGCAAACCACCGTTGCACTCTCAACGTGTGAAGCAGAGTATGTCTCTGCAAGCAGTTGTTGCTCTCAGATGCTGTGGATCCAACAACAAATGAGGGATTACGGTTTGCAATTTCTTACTACTCCTATTTTTGTTGACAATGAGGCAGCAATCAACATAACTAAAAACCGGTACATCACGCTAAAACAAAACATATTGAAATTTGACATCACTTCATCCGTGATTGCAACAAGAAGAAGTTGATTCGAATTGAAAAGATCCACACCGACGAACAAAAGGCTGATTTACATACTAAACCGTTTGATAAGTCACGTTTTCAATACTTACTAAAACTAAACAGTATGAAACTTTTGTCATCAGAGGGAGCAATTGTTGGCGTTGATGAGCAATCCAAAGCAGAGGATGTCGAGAAGCAATCTGCTATGGTTTGTCGCGTTTTTTGTTGTTTTGGTATTTAGGGGGAGATAGTGTTGTACAGAAAATACAAAAAACATTAAGAATGTAAAAATACAAAAACAATAGAAAATTCAAAATGTAAAAAACAATAGAAAACCTAAAAAGAGTTTGTGTAAAAAGAGGAAATGATAGTACATCAGCTAGACTGTCACGGTACGCTAAAGATTTGTAAAGTTAAAAAGCGTTAAACGGTGTCACTGATGATGCGTCAATAGGTTTTTGCACATTTAGTAGACTTTTTCGGGATATAAACCTAAATATATATCTTGCTTATCACGTGGGGAATATCTCTCGGATATATAGGTAACCCCTGAAATTTTGTTTGAAAGATTACCTGTTTCTGAGATACTAGGTCTATATACTTAGTGATATCTGGGTTATTATACCAGGACTTCTGATTTTGCAGAAGAAATAGCCTAGTCCTCGTATAATACTTTACGCGCTTTAAAATTTAAAGCTTCACCTCAGCATAAAAATTGATAAATATTGAAAGATGTGAATCAAGTGCTGTTGAAAAGAAGATCCCTAAGTGGGACACACCTCAAAGCCGAGCCATCATCTCTCTGTCTGAACGAAAGTTCTAACCTGAGCTCTCATGGTCTCGCACTACCCTGAAACAGATATCATTATAGTATATTCACCTGTAAGACTAAATATAGGGAATCTGGATACTAGAGTATATTCTGAGGTAGGACACGCAAATTAGTTAAGTTCTTAAAATACAAATCCGTATCCATAATTAGTTGAACTTTGTGTGAGAATTTAAGTGGATCAGTATATCGACAATCTAGGTGAACTGTTTAAAACTTAGTGTGTAATAAGCTCAACGGTGCCAGTGACTCATCAGTAGCTGATATGATCCTCTAACACGACTTATAAAAAGATGTTTGTAAATAGTTTATTGTTATTTCATTTTGATTTAAACCCAAAAAGATTTTTAGTTGTTTTAACATAAACTTTCTAAAATCCAAAAAGATTTTATTTCTGCTTTAGTTTTGACAAACCATTGTGGAAAGCTGATCTTCGGAATCTCAGATGCGATGCAGAGAAATTTTTTGTTGAACGAATGGGTTGGGAGCTAATCTAAGTGATGGAAACTTCAAAAGTCAAACAAGTTCATTAATTTGACACTTGTAATTTTTCAGAAAAAGTTGAAAAGTTTGATCAAAATGTTAGTTGGTTCGAATCGGGTCAGCCAAGGTCATTAAATTGGACTTGGTAGACAAATTGAGTAACCAGGGTCATTAACTTGGACTTGGATACTTGAGTGGATGTTTAAAACAGATAAAAACTGATAAAATTGAAAAAGTTAGAAAAATTTGAGATTGAGTGATCGAACGATCATCTGATCGGATGACCATCCAGTCGGATGGCCATCCAAGTGGATGACCCCCTATATAAAGACAGTCAACACACATAGACCTCATTCGATCAACTCATTATCCGTCACTCTCATATTTCTCTCTCAAACACACTTTGATTCTGAGGCAATTTCTTGCTTGAACTTTGACATAGGATTGTTGGTTTGCACATCATTCTTTATAGGGAAGGTAAGTTCATCTAATTTCAACGTTTAATTGGTGTTTTTGATGATTGTTCTTACCGACACTGTTAACGTCATGAAGATCCTTAGATCTAGGCTCTATTAGTGTTTGTTTGTTGAAATTAAACATAGATCTAGGTCAATTGGCATTAGATTTAAGGATTCACCATTCCAATTTCATCAGAAACGTCTTAGATTTGAACTTAGATGCATTTGAACAGTCCGACAGCCGACATGCATTTCCTTAGATCTAGGCCAGATTAGAAGGTTTTGGTAGAAATTGAACATAGGGTTTTGTTTATCGGAAAAAGTTTTAAGAGAATTTGTGTTCAATTTTGGAAAAACATGAAAAATTTGATCTGATGTGTTTGTATATTCAAACTATTCTTCATGTTTCACTCAAATGTTCCTTCGATCGGATGACCATCCGATCCATTACACTATCATGTTTGAATGATTCTTTGTGTGCTTAACAGTTTTCACTCCAATGTTCATTCGATCGGATGACCATCCGAACCATATCACTAATGTGTGCATTTAACGATTAGTTGCTTTTCACTTGAATGATCGTTTGATCGGATGACCATCCGAGCCACAACACAACTTTTTTCATATTGCCACTCGGTCGGATGACCATCCAGACCATGTTGCTCTCATGCTTTATTTGTTATCCGGTCGAATGGTCATTCAGACCATCTCTCATGTGAATCATGTGCTTGTTAGACTATACTCATCCGAATGGATAACCATCCGGTCGGATGGCCTTTCGTCAGTCTATTAACTTGAGTGGTGTACATAGTGTAAAGTGTTAGAAAATCTTTCAATGTTTTGAAAATTCTTCACTATGTATCATGTGTCTTGAAATGCATGCATATTTTAATAATGAAATGTGTGCAGGCATGGGCTTCTGACTTTCACAAGAAACACAACATATGTTGTATTTTGGAAGAAAAATTTCCGAACATTGAGCCATTTAAAGATGTTGTGTCGTTCTTAAGAGAGAGCAGAAATTTTAAGGCATTGACAGAGAGGCACAAGTGCTATGAATCTCATGGTAGATCATTTTGGAATGCTGCACGATATGAGGAGAAAGAGAAAGCGATACACTCTACTGTTAGAATCAAGGATGAGAATGATAAAGACATTGATCTTCCTGTGAAGATCACTGAGGGAGATGTAAGGAGAGTATTAGATCTGCAGGATAAAGACAAAGATCCCGTTATAAGTTCAGAGCGTACGTGCAATGGTTTTTGGTTGCGTATGGGATACACAGGGTACATAAATGACAAAGTTTACATAAAGTCTAAATTCTGTAGACCATACAAGTTCCTTGTTCATTGTGTTATTCATGCCTTATCTCATAGAAAAGGTGCGTATGACGAAGCGTCAGACTACATCATGAACATAATTGCAAGCTTGGTGCTCAATCAACCTTACAACATTTCACAAGTCATCTTCAACCTCATGCTGGATAATATAAAATGTGAAAAATACGTCATGTATCCGAGGTTTGTACAAATGTTGATAGACGATCAAGTTCCAAATCTGCCAAAGGATCCAAGTGATGAGCTTCCATTGGAGCACATGGATAGTGAGACACTGAAAAGGTTTAATACCTATAGGGGAGTGAAGCCAGAGGATGAACCAAGATATAGAGAGAAGTTTGGAAAGATAAAGAAGTCTGATTATGTTGCACCAGAGGGTGATAACTGGAGACATACTGATAACAATTCAGATAACAAAACAGAAGGATTGAAGCCGATGGTTCTTAAGAAGCTTAGATTCTGGTTTGTGAAAGATGAGAAGAAGAAGAGAAATCCGAAAGTTTCTACACCGAAAGTTGTGATTAAGGGTAAAATTGAGAAGCAGGAATCATCAGAAAGGTTGGTAGATAATATATTTGAATATTCTTCTAACAATGTTAATATTTTTGTTGCAGAAACAAAGGAGAAGAAATCTCCACCGCGCCTTATTCATGAGACCGTGATACCACCAACAGATGTGATCAAAGAAGGAGTTCATCTTCTGAAGATGTCGTTTGCAGATTACGAGAAGCTATCTACAGCTCAAGGTGCTCAAGATGCAACAAAGATTGGAGATAATGTGGAAGCTGGTGGAGAAAACATGGAAAAGACGTTCGTTGAAGGAGAAGTGCATACAGATTCAAGTGAAACAGAGAGTGATTTTGATCCAACAAAGATTGCACCAACATCTCATGTGAGTGGAAAGCAGAAGCTAAAGAAATCACAAAAAGAAGAAGAAAGCATCAGATGAAGAGGATGCTACTTACGTTCCAACGGCTGCTGAGAAAGAAAAACTCAAAAAGAAGGGTATCAAGAAGAGAAAAGCATGCCCAACTGGAGAGGTACCAAGAAGGGTGAGAGCTAGAAAAGATACAACCTCCATTCCTCAGCAAGATCCAGAGTTTGAAAGGGTTGAAAGAGTTGAAAGCCCTAAGATAGAGATTACTGGAGTTAGAAAGTCTACACCTCCACCGTCACCTATCAATAAAACAATTCATATTACTGATGATCAAGAAAAGACTCCTGAAAAGCCAAAGTCAGTTGAAGAACCAACATCTGCTACAAAGAAACCTACAACTTCGCAAAGCCCTAGTCACGGGTTTCCTAAGGTTCCTTCTGATCTCGGAAGTGGTCCAGTGGGTTAGAAGATTTCGGTGATTTATTCAATGAAGGAAATATAAATGCTTTGACAAGGAAAGTAAGTATTCTGGAGAAATCTAAAGCCGAAGTTGTTGCAGAGCTGAAAGAAACAAAAGAAAAACTTAATGGTATTGAAGTTGAAAATGTTGCTTTAAGAGAAGAGTTTGAAGAGCAATCTGAAGTGATTGAAGTTTTGGTAGACAAAATCATGGAGGTTAGAGCGCAGTACAAATCTATGAATGAATCTCACAATATGATGATGGAAGTCGTTGGTAATCTTCATACGTCTACTGCAAATGAAAATGGGGTGTTAAAGAAAGAAGTAGAGGCGTTGAGGGCTAACAAAGAGATCAAAGGTGAACAACTGAACATGCTCTATACATTGATTGAAAATAAGTTGGGAATCAATGTTCAAGCTGTGTATGACGAGATTGAAATCCAAAGAGTTGAGGCTCGGAGGATTGAAAGAGAGAAACAGATTACTGAAGAGGCAAAGGAGAAAAGAAAAGGTCTGGTCATCGACACTAAAGAAATCCTTGGATCTTCTAGCCAGCAGGAGCAGCCAAAGCCTGATGATGAGGAAACTACTTCTAACGTTGAAGCTTTCAATATTAATGATGTTGAAATGAAAGAAGCAGAAGTAGAGGCTGAGGTTAATGTTGAAGTAAGTCTTAATATTGTACATGTTGGAGAAGTTAAAGACGTACCTCACAGTGAATGGGCTAGCCTCAAAAAGATAGAGGTTGAGCGTCGTAGATTGAGGGCAAAGATGAACAAGTTCAAAGTTATCGAAGAAGATAAAGAATTAGACGAATTGTTTGGTGATGAAGACGAAGACGAAGATGATGATGACAAAGATAAAGACGACAAAGACGATAAAGAAAATAAAGATGATAAAGGTGATGATGATGATGATCAGGGTGCTAGTGGTTTATTGATTTCAAAGCGATCAGGTTCGAGCACTATTGAAGACTTCTTGAACGATGAACTGAATGAGCAACATGACGAAGTTCAACATCATGAAGCATCGTCATCTGGAACAAAGCATGCTATCAATGAGGTATTCCTTACACTTCCTAAAGTTATTTACTTATACCATGCAGAGGAAGAGGGGGAGTTGGATGAAAATTGGACTAGGGAGTCAATGTTAGAGGAGTTAGATTTGGATGATGGCAAACTTCAGTTTGACATTAAAGAGGGGATTCGACCGACTCCTGAAAGAAAATATTCATTCAAGTTTGTGAATGGGGCAGACAACTTCAACGATGTAATCATTGAAGAGGGTTCATATCACACCCCGACCAAGTAAAACAACAAATCGTGGCGGAAACGTTGGGGAGTGTCGTAACAGAATCATTGTTTCACAACCATGGATTAAATAATTTTGTTTTATTGAATTATTGAACTCATTGTTTTATTACAAATCAGATAAATACAAATATTATCTTTCAAGTTTTAAAGTCGCTAAGGCACGAGTCCACCCTATGTATTGCATGCATCAACAATCATCACATAACAGCACCTGAAACATGTGTAAAAAAAATAGGTACGTCAGCATAAAAATGCCTGTGAGATACATAGGTTTTATTATAATAGGATTCATGACTTGTAAGTTTAGAGAAAAATATTTAATCAAAAATAGTCATGAACCTTAAAATATTTTCTTTTATAAATCATACTAAAATTTAAAAGAAATCAGATGATATAACAGAATAATGCATAAATAAATAATTAAGTAAAAAGAGTTTATATATAATATGTTTTGATAAAAAGGTTTGTAATATACATAAAAATATACTTTGGTTTTAAGAAAGTCGAATAAGTAATATATTAAAATATATTTCAGTTCCAAAATAAATAATCAGATAGTATATTAAATATACTTTAGTCGTCAAAATAATAATTTTCAGTAGTATATCAAAAGTATACTTTGGTTTTATTAATAACATATTAAACTATGTTTTGGTTTTATAAGTAACATATTAAGCTATGTTTTGGTTTTATAAATAACATATTAAACTATGTTTTGGTAATTAACAAAATATATGTTGTTTTGTACAATATCACACATGAGAGTATATCAAACTATACTTTTGGGAGTATAACAAAATATACAATAAAAATGTGATTTAAGAATTCAACCAAACCTTAGTGCATCAAAATACACCTAGGAGACTATAGAAATACCACGAAGGCAATCCCTATTTGGATAAAATATCGGTTTCTGACATTCCATAAACAACAAGAATGGGGTGTCAAATCCTATAGCGCTATATCATACTACCAATCGGTCTGGTGAATGTATAAAATAAGTACAATCCGACAATTAATTTTATAATCTTTGAAAAATCAGTGTTTAAACCATAAATAATCATTCAGTTTGTCAAAAGATAAGTACTAACATGTATAATCAATTATACTTTGAAATCATGAAAATAACAGATAGGTACACATGCTTCACCCCAAAACATTGAAAACAGTAAAAGAGGGGACTATGTACTCACTTGAGAGTGCTTAGAAGTCTTGAACAACTACCAAGCAAGCTAGAGGGATCACGGAAATGAAACGGCATCTAATAAAGGTATCTACATTAATAAACCGGACCTAAATCGGAAGACCGGATAGGATAAGGTTTCGAAAACCAAATGAGTGTTGGAACTCATATGATATAGTTTAACAAAGCCTACCTACTAAATCGAAACCTAACCTAAGTGCTTACGACCCATTACGACCTTTTTAGGTAGCTTATGCTACTTTAACGCGTCGTTCGCGTAAAATGCGTTCGGACCGCCTAACTAGTCCTATGACAAGTATTATATGCCTTAACAAGTCTAATATTGTTGCCTAATCAGTTTAGATGTCAAAATTTGTGTTACATATGTTTAAAATGAATTTATGCGTAAAAAGGTTATTTTGGTCATTTACCTAAGGCATATAAACTACCTATCATACAACTAACAAAACGAAGTGACCATAAGGTATAACCTCGAAAGGTTATTCCCTATGCAACTATGGTCACCTAATATGTTTGGTCAAATCCTAATGATTGACCAAACGGGTCGGGTTTGAAAGTCTAAGCGGTTGTTTAGACCGCTTATCTTACGACCCTACATAAGCACTAGACTAAGAGTGACGAGCTAAACATGTTAAAACATGTTTAGCGAAGTTAGAAAACAAGTTTGATATCAAAACAAACGGTTTTGATACCCAAGAATAGTTTGGTTGCAAAATACGCATAAACGCGTATTTTTGACCGAAACTATGACTCGTCACTACGCCTAAATAACGTGGTAATCAGTAGGTATAGTCATAAGTGACTATAACCATCGTGATTACGCTCACGTTACGAAGTTCAAACGAACTTCATGTTGACCATAAACTGGTCAATGCAGAAAGTCAAACACAGTTTGACTTTCGTGCCTAAAATGCATAAAAGAACAAAAGAATACTTACAAAAAGTCCAAGAAATGGAAGTTTGATATAATTATTCTCAGGTATGGAGTGTTAGAACTCCAACTTAGAGAACAAATCAGATCAAGGTGTGGGTTTGAAGCAAATGGGGTTGGGTATTTATAGAAAACCAAGAACCGTTAAGATCGTTCCTTGATAAACGAGCATAAATCTGGACCATCCAAGTGGGCACAAGGTTTTGGAATACTAGGGGTGCCCCAAAACCATCAAATGGTATTGCAAAAGTTACAAAATAGCCCTTAAACTTCAAGTTAAGTGCTGAAAATAACCTGCTGGTGCTGAAAATTGAGTTTCTGCCCAGATGTGATGGTGGCGTGCCACCACAGCCACACCAGATAGTGGTGGCGTGACGCCACTGACCCCCAGATTCAGCAAAGTTTGAAAATGGCAAGAATGGTCCCTACAACACTTGTAAGCCGTTTTCGATGCGTTTAAACCCTGTTAACCCCATTTCAAGGCTCTAAAATGAAGTTAAAGTATAGGGAAATTAAAATATGCTCAAAAACATCTCGTATGTCGGTTCGTTTGGTCGTACAGTTGCGTTGTTCGGGTAATTACGACGGAAATCGTAACGGACGCGAAAACGATCCAAATTACGCGACGAATGGAATTTTATCATGCCAATCACTAAAATAAAATATTTTAATGATTACATAAATTTTTGGATGTCCGGAAGTATTCAGAACGTAAGATATGCGCGAAAATGCAAACTTATGCACTTTTGACGCTTTTAGTCCCTGAATGACCAAAAAGTTTATTTTAGCACACTGAACCCCTCAAAGCCTATTTCTAAGCTATGTAAAGGATATTTAGGGCATGTTTAACTGATGGTCATGTTCCAGAATGTTCGTTACAGTACGAATCGGCATACTTTCATAGTGTGTCGAAATTAGTCCCTGTAAGCGAATAAACTTGATTTCGACACACCAAACCTTCCAAAACTTATTTCTAAGTTATGTAAAGGTTATTTAAGGTGTGTTAAGCCCATGTCACTATTCCGGGGTGTTTTTCGCATTAAACTGATTACGTTTACGCATCAGTTCGCGTATAACTTCCCAGAAAGCGATTTAGAGCTCGTAATTGAACATGAATTGATATGTGCAAACGATACACATATTTATACAAATTTCAAGCATGAAATACAATATTTCATTGGTTTGGTATTTGTATGATGGTTGAAGTGACACAGGTGTCACAGTCTCCCCTACTTTAGGAAATTTCGTCCCGAAATTTAATTTTAGAGGAAAGTGTGAAGACAATTGTGATGGTTTCGCTTTCGAATGAATCCCTCGAACCCTAAGTAAAACTATGGGCCATGTTTGGATTCTTAGCGAAATTATCAACTGCCATAGTGAAGTCCTTGTAGTAACAAAACATGGAGTTTCGAACTACGGACAGAAGAACGTTTCTTATGAAGACTATCATAGGAAACTTGTGTGTGCTCGAAATCAGAGTCGGAGAGTGTAAGATAAAATGACATTGGTCAAGGTCTAGGACTTCTAGTAACTTAAATAACGCTACGTTCGCAATGTGATAAGGAACACTTATATATAGGAAGTACCAGTGGCGTATCCACCATGCCCCTTTCTACATTGTTCCCGTTTCGTTATTCTCATCACTATAGGTCTTAACACATGACAAAACTTGTTGTGGTTCCTGTGCACTGAATTTCATAATTATGTATGCATTCATAATTACGTAATTCCTTGCACAGTCCGCACAGTTCATTTCATAATGCGTAGGGAAAAATCAATTGAATAATCATGAAGTGACTTGATTAGACCACCAAAGGATCTTTTTAACTAGATCAACGAATGATCTTTTTAACTACATCAACACATGATCTCTTTAACTAGACCGTCGTACGATCTCCTTAAATAGACCACTTAAGGGATCTTTTCAGTTATATCATCACATGATATTTCTAACCAGATTTTTAAATCAATCTGTTTAACTAGACCACTCAAGGGGTCCAATTATAGAATAGTACTTTATAATCCAAGGGACTTAACTATAACGTAGAAGCCCATTTAGGATTTAAGGTAGTACCTTTGGATATCCTACAATGAATCCCTCATATGGAGATATGGAAGATTCTACGAGGATTTGGATAACGAAAAATTTGGATCACACAAAAACATAAAAGAAAACACATAAGCACATAATCACATAATTGTTTAACTTGATCTTCATTTTGTTAATTTTCTTGTTAATTGAGCACACGAGTATTTAAAGCATACCAGGAATTCAATCCGTGGATTCCATTTCGCATTTTAAACATCTTCAAGAATCTATCTATGAAGATAGGAAGATCTTAATAGGAATTTGGCTTTGTTTCTTAAAAGAAACGAGTATTTAAGATTTTTGGGGAGATCACAAGTGATATAAAAATGACAGAACCACGCGAGTAGTTTGTCTTTGTGTCGGCATCATAGGGTTGTATCAAACATTCACACAATCGCATCAGTTTCGCAAAATGAAATTGAAACAACAAATTTTATTTATATAACAACCGAGTCGATTCAAACATCAAAAGATAACAACCAAGAAATTACAAAAGACTATTTGTTCACTGCTGCATTGTCGTCTGCGTTCGCCTCATTTATGTTAAACACTCGTCCACGTGTTGGATTTGCGTTAACAAGTCTTGGGCAATTATTCCGGTAGTGAGTAAGGTCACCACAGTTATAACACGACCCATGTGGAAACCGTGCTTGAACAGTAGCATGATTTGCAGCAGCTTGGTTTGGATAACGGCAGGTATTGATCAAATGTCCCAATCGCCCACAGTGGGTACATTTGTGACACTGCACTTGCTCTAGATGATGACGGTTGCATTTGTTGCACAAGGGTGCGGTACCAACATAATTTTTCCTTTCACGAGGTTGTGCAGGCTGGTTTGGTGCAACCTGATTGTTCTGAGCAGTTATTGCGCAGTTTTGAGAAGTCTTACGCTTCTTCTTCTTGGATGTCTCAGCCTGTTTTTCCTTTGGTTCAACTTGTGTAGAATTGTCAGATGGTCTTGGGTCGCCCTTTCGAAAAAGCTTACCCTTCCTGATATGGGATTCAGTCAGGGTGGCAGACAATTCAAAGGTATGTCTGACAGTAGTAGGGTTGCTGCCAGTAACGATATCCTGAACTAGGTCAGGAAGACCATCAATGTACTTTTCAATCGCCTTCTCCACAGGCGTAACCATGGCAGGACATAACAGGCTCAGTTCTTCATAACGGTCAGTATAGGCTCGATGTTCACCATTGTCTTGCTTTAAATCGTCGAATTCCCTTTCCAACGCCCTAAGCTCATGACGAGGACAGAACTCCTTTATCATTAGAGCTCGAAGCTCTTCCCAAGTTTGAGCTAGTGCCACATCAGCACCCCTATCACGCATCACCCCGTTCCACCATGTAAGAGCACGCTTCTCGAACACACTGGATACAAACTCAACCTTACATTCATTCGGACATTGCACATGCCTGAATGTGCTCTCCAAACTTTCGAACCATTGCAGGAGCACGGTTGCCCCTTGAGACCCAGAAAACTTCAAAGGTTTAGCAGAGTTGAAGGTCTTGAAATTACACTGAGCATTGTTGTTGTTATTATTGTTGTATATCTGATGGATCTCGGTTACTATGCCTGAAAGCACAGCAGCCATTTGCTGAGCGACAAGGGCTGCGACTTCTTCATTAGTTTGAGGCTATGCTTCTCGTCGAGGAGGCATTGTCTAAAAAGAACAAGAAAACATGAGGGGAAACAAGTGAAATGGCATTAGGTAGGAATAGGATGTTACAATTACCGACCAAAAAGCATGGGTGATGGTCATTTGTTCGAACCATGAAGCAAACAAATGACACACAAAAGCTGAATCAAAGTAAATAGGTCCTCATAATGTATCGCGAAGACATGCTCGCCTATAAGTGGACACTCACCCCAAGAGTTCCCAGGTAAGAGTGACTGGTCCGATACTGCGGATTTGTACGAACACTCTAGCCTTAGACAGAAGACTCAGGGTACAGGCACCCACCCTTCCAGTTTGAACGTGTTCACATTATTTAGACCCAAACTTTGACGAGATTTTGAAAACTTAGAAGGTTCAAAACCTAGTAATCAATCATCCTAGAACAAATGATTAGTTTTCAAAGCGGATTCGAAATTTGTGTTCTCGTTGTGGTTGTCACCTAAAGATAGGCAACGGTATTGTTTTAAAATAAAACACAAGATAACTTGTGTTAGGGTCCTAGGAAGGTTATAGTCTAGGTCAAAGCATTACTAATAACCTAATTCCCTATAACCATTGGCTCTGATACCAACTTTTCTGTCACACCCCGACCACGTAAAACAACAAATCGTGGCGGAAACGTCGGGGAGTGTCGTAACAGAATCATTGTTTCACAACCATGGATTAAATAATTTCGTTTTATTAAATTATTGAACTCATTGTTTTATTACAAATCAGATAAATACAAATATTATCTTTCAAGTTTTAAAGTCGCTAAGGCACGAGTCCACCCTATGTATAGCATGCATCAACAATCATCACATAACAGCACCTGAAACATGTGTAAAAAAATAGGTACGTCAGCATAAAAATGCCTGTGAGATACATAGGTTTTATTATAATAGGATTCATGACTTGTAAGTTTAGAGAAAAATATTTAATCAAAAATAGTCATGAACCTTAAAATATTTTCTTTTATAAATCATACTAAAATTTATAAGAAATCATATGATATAACAGAATAATGCATAAATAAATAATTAAATAAAAAGAGTTTATATATAATATGTTTTGATAAAAAGGTTTGTAATATACATAAAAATATACTTTGGTTTTAAGAAAGTCGAATAAGTAATATATTAATATATATTTCAGTTCCAAAATAAATAATCAGATAGTATATTAAATATACTTTAGTCGTCAAAATAATAATTTTAAGTAGTATATCAAAAGTATACTTTGGTTTTATTAATAACATATTAAACTATGCTTTGGTTTTATAAGTAACATATTAAGCTATGTTTTGGTTTTATAAATAACATATTAAACTATGTTTTGGTAATTAACAAAATATATGTTGTTTTGTACAATATCACACATGAGAGTATATCAAACTATACTTTTGGGAGTATAACAAAATATACAATAAAAATGTGATTTAAGAATTCAACCAAACCTTAGTGCATCAAAATACACCTAGGAGACTATAGAAATACCAGGAAGGCAATCCCTATTTGGATAAAATATCGGTTTCTGACATTCCATAAACAACAGGAATGGGGTGTCAAATCCTATAGCGCTATATCATACTACCTATCGGTCTGGTGAATGTATAAAATAAGTACAATCCAACAATTAATTTTATAATCTTTGAAAAATCAGTGTTTAAACCATAAATAATCATTCAGTTTGTCAAAAGATAAGTACTAACATGTATAATCAATTATACTTTGAAATCATGAAAATAACAGATAGGTACACATGCTTCACCCCAAAACATTGAAAACAATAAAAGAGGGGACTATGTACTCACTTGAGAGTGCTTAGAAGTCTTGAAAAACTACCAAGCAAGCTAGAGGGATCACGAAAATCAAACGGCACCTAATATAGGTATCTACATTAATAAATCGGACCTAAATCGGAAGATCGGAAAGGATAAGGTTTCGTAAACTAAATGAGTGTTGGAACTCATATGATATGGTTTAACAAAGCCTACCTACTAAATCGAAACCTAACCTAAGTGCTTACGACCCATTACGACCCGTTTAGGTAGCTTATGCTACTTTAACGCGTCGTTCGGGTAAAACGCGTTCGGACCGCCTAACTAGTCCTATGACAAGTATTATATGCCTTAACAAGTCTAATATTGTTGCCTAATTAGTTTAGATGTCAAAATTTATGTTACATATGTTTAAAATGAATTTATGCATAAAAATGGCATTTTGGTCATTACCTAAGGCATATAAACTACCTATCATACAACTAACTAAACGAAGTGACCATAAGGTATAACCTCGGAAGGTTATTCCCTATGCAACTATGGTCACCTAATATGTTTGGTCGAATCCTAATGATTGACCAAACGGGTCGGGTTTGAATGTCTAAGCGGTTGTTTAAACCGCTTATCTTACGACCCTACATAAGCACTAGACTAAGAGTGACGATCTAAACATGTTAAAACATGTTTAGCGAAGTTAGAAAACAAGTTTGATATCAAAACAAACGGTTTTGATACCCAAGAATAGTTTGGTTGCAAAATACGCATAAACGCGTATTTTGACCGAAACTATGACTCGTCACTACGCCTAACTAACGTGGTAATCAGTAGGTATAGTCATAAGAGACTATAACCATAGTGATCACGCTCACGTTACGAAGTTCAAACGAACTTCGTGTTGACCATAAATTGGTCAATGCAGATAGTCAAACACAGTTTGACTTTCGTGCCTAAAACGCATAAAAGAATGAAAGAATACTTCCAAAAGGGCCAAGAAATGGAAGTTTGATATAATTATTCTCAGGTATGGAGTGTTAGAACTCCAACTTAGAGAACAAATCAGATCAAGGTGTGGGTTTGAAGCAAATGGGGTTGGGTATTTATAGAAAACCAAGAACCGTTAAGATCGTTCCTCGATAAACGAGCATCAATCTAGATCGTCCAAGTGGGCACAAGGTTTTGGAATACTAGGGGTGCCCCAAAACCATCAAATGGTATTGCAAAAGTTAAAAAATAGCCCTTAAACTTCAAGTTAAGTGCTGAAAATAACCTGCTGTTGCTGAAACTTGAGTTTCTGCCCAGATGTGATGGTGGCATGCCACCACAGCCACACCAGATAGTGGTGGCATGACGCCACTGACCCCCAGATTCAGCAAAGTTTCAAAAATGGGAAGAATGGTCCCTGCAACACTTGTAAGCCGTTTTCGATGCGTTTAAACCCTGTTAATCCCATTTCAAGGCTCTAAAATGAAGTTAAAGTATAGGGAACTTAAAATATGCTCAAAAGTATCTCGGATGTCGGTTCGTTTGGTCGTACGGTTGCGTTGTTCGGGTAATTACGACGGAAATCGTAACGGACGCAAAAACGATCCAAATTACGCGACGAATGGAATTTTATCATGCCAGTCACTAAAATAAAATATTTTAATGATTACATAAATTTTTGGATGTCCGGAAGTATTCAGAACGTAAGATATGGTCGAAAATGCAAACTTATGCACTTTTGACGCTTTTAGTCCCTGAATGACCAAAAAGTTTATTTTAGCACATTGAACCCCTCAAAGCCTATTTCTAAGCTATGTAAAGGATATTTAGAGCATGTTTAACTTATGGTCATGTTCTGGAATGTTCGTTACAGTACGAATCGGCATACTTTCGCAGTTTGTCGAAATTAGTTCCTGTAGCGAATAAACTTGATTTCGACACACCAAACCTTCCAAAACTTATTTCTAAGTTATATAAAGGTTGTTTAAGGTATGTTAAGCCCATGTCACTATTCCGGGGTGTTTTTCGCATTAAACCGATTACGTTTACGCTTCAGTTCGCGTATAACTTCCCAGAAAGCGATTTAGAGCTCGAAATTGAACATGAATTGATATGTGCAAACGATACACATATTTATACAAATTTCAAGTATAAAATACAATATTTCATTGGTTTGGTATTTGTATGATGGTTTAAGTGACACAGGTGTCACAGTTCAAATGTTTCTGATGAAGATACACCATTTCTTCTAATTCAGGAACCGGCGAGTTTGACGGAGCCTCGGTCCCGGTCCTACGTGTTCGGTGCGTTTATTACGACTAAGAAAGGAGTAGAAGATAGACACGACACCGATCAGTCACTTACAATCTGGTCTCTATTGATTATTCAACGTTACAGCACCACGAGACCAGTTGGACAACATTTCCCCTCAGGGACCAAAAGCTTGTCCAAATGGGATCCCCAAGTCCCTATTTATAGAAAACTACCTATGTGTCCATCCGTCTGGATGGACCTTTACATTATCAAAACTGTGTCCAACTTTCTCCTATTCTATACAATATTCAGCACACGCTCTATCTAACTATTCGCACAATGGCAGACGTACGAAATATGAACCAACAGACCGGCGAGTTTGACAGAGCCTCGGTCCCGATTCGACGTGTTCGGTGCATTTATTACGACTAAGAAAGGAGTAGAAGATAAACACGACACCGATCAGTCACTTACAATCTGGTCTCTATTGATTATTCAACGTTACAACACCACGAGACCAGTTGGACAGCATTTCCCCTCAGGGACCAAAATCTTGTCCAAATGGGAACCCCAAGTCCCTAACTACCTATGTGTCCATCCGTCCGGATTGTCATCCGACCGGATGGACCTTTACATTATCAAAACCGTGTCCAACTTTCTCCTATTCTATACAATATTCAACACACACTCTATCTAACTATTCGCACATTGGCAGACGTATGAAATATGCACCAACAAATTCCCCCTCGGCTGTCACTGTCGAATCGTCTTTATCACTTTGAGAACCTTGAGCCGTGTTTGAATATTCTGTAATCTTCTACTTTTCTGCAACTTCAATCAGGCATCTTGACATTTTACAATGGATTCCCCTTCGATTGATGATTCGGGTTTACTTTTGTCAATATAAAGCACTAATTCCCCCTGGAATGAATCTTCAGGTCTTTTGCATAGTTCACGACTCTCCTCTGATTTGCTAAACTGCAACCTTCACGAACAATCATCAACTTGAAACTAATCAATGCAGCATCCTCTATTTTAACTTTAAGCGCATCCGAGCTCAGTTTTTGTATGACCTGTAAGCACCACGATCTCGCATTCCGCCTGGTCGATCTAAGAATGTACAAAAACTCAACCGACAAATGATAAAAACTTCAAATACCCCACTGGTTAACTTTAAATCCGTGATTCCCCCTGAAGATCTGATATCCCGTTTACCGTGATCAAAGTTAACGCACAATAAGAATGACAGGTCCATATAAATGGTATTCTCCATAATCAGCAAATCTTCATCGAAAAACAAATCATCTGGTAATGTAATCCGAACTCTAAAGCATTCGTCCACAATCAGATTCATCACCTCGGATAATCTAGATCTCAGAAGCTATCATCCACGATCACTCTCAGATCTCTGATGCTTTCGTCCACGATCAGATATCAACACCTCGCATCATCTTGATCTCGGAAGCTTTCACCCACGATCAGATTTACATTCTCCTTGATAATCTGAAGTCGAAACTACCCGAATACTGTTGCAGTGCCACGAATTTCAAAAATGCTGGAATTTCAACATAGGACATTGAAATTTTTATTCCCCCTCATTTCTGCAAATTCTGGCGTCTCTATCACTGAATTCCCCCTCAAACTGAGCAATTCAGTCCTCTTTTATTTGTGAAAAACTCGACTATGCCAAAAATATTACAATATTCCTAAAAACGTCAGTTTTTCATCGTTGCGGATTTTACGTTTTGGCCCATAAATAGTCAGATACCCTGAAAGATAAATTTTCTTCACCAGTATCATGACTACCCTACTAACTTTCACAATCCGTGATCGCATCATCAAATTTGTTCACTGAAGCCCCAGACGGTGTCCCCGAACAACCCAGCTTGGTCGTTAAAAACCCGAAAAAAAATTTAATCACCAAATTTTTCCTGGAGACTCTCCTCGTTGTTGCGATCAAAAAATGCCTTTTTTTAGGCATTTGATCATCTGGTCGAATGGCATGGTGTCGGATGGTCATCCGATCGGATGGTCGCCCGATCGGATGGTCGTTCGATCGAATGGTAAAAAGGAACAAACTTGTGCTTGTGGATCGGATGGTTATCCGATCGGATGGTCATTTGAGTGAAAACCAACTGATCATTCAAACACCCCATAGTGACATGGATCGGATGGTCGTTCGATCGGATGGTCATCCGATCGGATATGTTCTAACAGCTCAAGAACACTCCAAATCATGTTTTTTCGATCCAGAATCTTTATTTGTGTGAATTTCATGATGAAATTTCACAGGATTGTGCGCAAATCAATTCTGAACAGAATGATGTCTTCAATTCCAAAATCCATCGGTGAATTGACCTTTCTTTTGATTATTTTCTCTGTTTAACGTCAAAACTCCCGTTTAACCCAAAATTGATAAGCTTTGGGTGATTTAACCGACTGTTAGATCGATTAAATCGGTACTGTAGCTCTGATACCACTGCTAATCCAGGAACCGGAGAGTTTGACGGAGCCTCGGATTACGACTAAGAAAGGAGTAGAAGATAGACACGACACCGATCAGTTACTTACAATCTGGTCTCTATTGATTATTCAACGTTAGAGCACCACGAGACCAGTTGGACAGCATTTCCTCTCAGGGACCAAAAGCTTGTCCAAATGGGAACCCCAAGTCCCTATTTATAGACAACTACCTATGTGTCCATCTGCCCGGATTGTCATCCGACCGGATGGACCTTTACATTATCAAAACCGTGTCCAACTTTCTCCTATTCTATACAATATTCAACACACGCTCTATCTAACTATTCACACAGTGGCAGAAGGTACGAAATATGCACCAACAATTTCACTATTCTGGAGTTGATGACGACTTTCCTACTTTGAATGAATTATTCCAATCTCACAACGAAGATGAAGTAAGGAGGAAAGTAGTTGAGAAGATAGCTACTGAAGGTGTTCCGGAAACTATTTCGAAAGAAGATCTTCTAGAGGAAAGAAAAAGATGGTTCAAGGTTATGCCTGAAGAGAGAAAATTCAAGAGGCCGCTACAGTTCTTCACTGATCATCCTGATAAATCTCTTGGAGATATTCTATCATGGGGCTACTTGGAGGATCTAAAGGTTTATGCTATCAGAAGAGAGTTCGGAGTGCAATACTTTGAATTTCTTGCAGATATAAAGACATTGCCGTGGTGGGATATGGAAGAGCTTGTTCAGACAAAGAACATAAAACAGTATTACTATGGTCCAGAGGTTAAGTGTCATGAACAAAAGCTTTGGGATTACATCAAGCTACAAGCTAAGGCTAACTTTCCAGATTGGAAGCCACATCAGCCTAAGCAAATTGGGAAAGTTGATCCTGTTACTGGCGAAAAGGATATTACTTTGAAGATCAGACGACCAAGATGTTTAAAGAATATGCCGCTTTGAGCTATGGAGCAAGACTTTCATAAGGATTTTAAAGGCTGGATCTACAATCAAAGCACGGCTGAAGCGGTAATCACTTTGTTTGATGTAAAGACTGGAGACTGTAGACGCATACATGTGCTGGATCCAATGTGGTTGGTGAACTGCTCCAAGAAAGACATTGAATGTCTATTCTTCAACAAGATCGTCTACAACGAGCCCGATAAAGTACAAGCTCAGCAGTATCAAAAGATAGTGAATGTTTGCTTTGCCAAAGACATAAATTCTGGAAGATACTAGGAGTCTAAGTTCAAAGATCTTGAGTTAGAGGAATTCCTGAAGACAGAGCGCCGAAGCGAAAGATTTAAGATGATTAAAGCTAAAGCTGCTCAAAGAGGTAGGTGGAAGCTTGCATGGCCTGAGACTGATCAGACACTTATTGAATCTCAAGAAAATAAGATTCTTAGGTGGTCTAAAGCCAGAGATGGAGATACAGAGTACAGAAAGTGGTGGAATGAGACTGGAAGACCTCTGAGGATGAGAATGTTGGAAGAAAGAAAGGAAGAGAGGAGGAGAAAAGCGAGAGACAGGAAAAACAGCAGGAAGGCGCGCTAAACGCTATACAGGAAGAAAGACTACAGCTACATCCAAGGGGGAGTCTATAGATGCACTATGTCTGCAGCTTTCGTCTGTATGTAGTCTATTTTATCCTGTTAGTGTCGTTGTTTAGTTTTGTATGTGTTATATATTATATCTGGGACGAAACAAAGATAACGTTTTTTGTACAGTCCATCCGGACAGATGGAGTCCATCCGATCGGATGGACATAGCTCATCTGGACGGATGATCATCCGGACGGGTTGTGGTTTCTCCCGGATGGAGCTCGCCTATAAATAGGAGGACTTGGTTCTCATTTGTAACATTCAGTTCTGATCTCTGAGGCGAAACTCTTGCATTTTCTCACCGGAACTTTGTACGCTTTGACATATTATATAAGAATGGATGCTTTGAACTGTGTCAACGTTGTTTATCATACACCTACACCGCAATTGGATTCTGCACAATCATGGTGATCGCAGATCTGACCTAAGCGAGTTCATTCGAGCCGAATTCCTGGTCCTCACATAACTAATCCCGACTATGTGGAAGGATAGGGACCCACATTAAATACGTTGACTGGAACGTGTCTTAAATTCTCCGACTAATCCCAAATATGTGGAAGGAGAGGGACTAAAAAGCCAAAATGGAAAAGGAATCAAAGTTCAAGGACTAAATATATAAAAATCCCAAAACATTGTTTCTAGGGGTCCCTTATGGACCACAAGGCTTAGCCCTTACGGTCTGCAAGGGGTTTTAAAAGTTTTGGACGCCAGAGGTCCTTACAGACTGTAAAGAACCACTCTTACGGTCCGTAAGGAGGTGCCAAAGACAGCAGATGGCAGCTGGTCTTTACGGACCGTAAGGCACCACTCTCACGGTCTATTTGGGGGTGCTAGTAACAGAAAGATGGCAGCTAGCCTGCCTTGGCTGCCAAGCTGCAGCCTAGCTCCAGTTTATGCCACTCTAAACCTCTATCCTCCATGTGTTGTGACACTAATCTGCTCCTAAAGGCCCTTGGCAACACTTGTCATGATTTTGGAGAACTTTAATTTGTATAAATAGGTGTTCATGTTGAGCACTTTAAGCTCACACCTTCTCAATTCACTCTAATCACTCATTTAGAGAAATCCCTAAAGTTTGGAACAGCTCTCAAGTGTTCTTGAGTGTTCCTCTCCTCTAGGAAGTCTTCTCCTTGTTCAATTTCATTTACTTTTAGCTAGTAATCACCTAAAAGTCAAACAGTCTGACTTTCTGTTTGATTTTCAGTTCTGACCTATATGGTCAAGTCAAAGTTCAATCCAAACTTTCCTACGTGATCGTAATGACGATGGTGTGATCCCTAGGTGATCATACCCTCGGATCATCACGTTTACTCGTCGAATTAACAAGTCAAGCATGTTACTTAAAAAGTAAAAAATGCAACAATTTTGCATAAATCACATAAATGAGTTTCTAATCTTATAACTTACTTGTTTTGACAGTCAAATAGAATATATAACTTATATAAACATATAATAGCATACTCAGCTCGTCCAATTCAGTTTAAAGCCTCATTCTATGTCAAAAATCAAACAGTTTGACTTCTACTTTACCTTTTGATTCTGATCCGGTTGGTCAATGTTAGCACATGATTAAACCCAACATTATGACCATATTATTATAGAGTATAACCCTCTGAAGTTATACCTATTAGTCATGTCGTTTGGTAGTTCAAATGACAAGTCTTATAAAAAGGACAATTATGCCCTTTTTCCGTCAAAATGGGTAAGTAAATGGTTTTAAGCCAAACTAATAAACATTTTAACTTTCAAACAAAATGTATAATGTGACAACCCTCACTAAACCAGGTATCTGTACGACTTAATTAATAATTAATTACTGCTTAATTACTGTGCTTGTTTGAAATTACTGATGAACTGCTACTTGATTTCTGATACATGCATATACCTGCATCATACTTTACTTACCGTCACTACATTATTTACATGCTGAACCTTAGTGACAAACATGATGCACAAAAAGCACAGTAGCACTATAAACGGATAACCTATTGAACATGCTGATAAAGCCAGCATCAGGCAGACACTGCCTCTAAGGCCTGTATGAGCCAGAAATATTTTACTACACTAGTGGTGAGTGTAGGGATACAAGGGTTGTAGAACTGCGTCTCTAGGAATAAGTTACAGTGACCGGATGTGCCTAAAACGTACTCTAAGTACAAAATTCAGCATTTGGCTAATTAATAAAGTGCAAAAACATGAGAAAAATGTTACTAGACACCTTCCAAAGTGTCGAAAATAAGTTGTGTCACTAAAAAGGGTATTAACGACACTTTAAAGCTTGTTTAACGCTTTAACGGATTACTATCCAACCGAACAACCGGACTATACCTGGAACATGAAAATATTGTCATTAACATTATTTTTCTTTTTCTGAGCCAATTAGGGTCCCTGAATACCCTAACCCACGCCATAACGCATGACACACTAGTAACCGGGTTAATCACTTAACTAACTAGATTAACCTAACTACATACTTAACATTTGGTTGAAAACTAACTAATTCCCCCCCCCCCCTTTACGAATTCGGTCCCCAAGGGGACACCCCTTGTAACTTGTTGATTTACTTAATCTTCTATGCCTAATATCTAGATGACATAGAGACTCTTGGTTATTGTCCATGTGAATTGTCTATAAGTTCTAACCTTGGCACATTAGCACACACATCTCAACTTCACAACTCTCTCTCTCTCTCTCTAAGGACTCTCGGCCGAACACCCCTCTACCATCCATCCATCTTTCGATTTTGATCTTCTCATTTCAAGATCATACAAGTGCTAAGGATCGCGTATAAGGAAGCTTGGTGCACTTGGAATGCGAAGGACCTCGCTACATTGCTTTTATCCACGCGTTTTTCGACTTGTTTCTTCCCTAGCCTCGAGCTAGTAGTAAGTTGCTTAAATCATCCTCTCGAACTATTTTGAAGTGGTTAATATGATTTGTAACGGTTAAAACTCGTAATCTTACAAAATGGCACACAAAAGTTTACTAAAAATGCTTGTAATGATGGTTAAAAGCTCATATGTTGTGTAAATCTTGTAGTAATTGATTTGTGTGATTATTTGGACCCGATCTATGTTGTGGTAGCTCGGATCATCATTTAACCCGGGTTGGTCATGATCATGGATCATGACATAAGGTTGTTTTGGAAGTAACAAGGGTTAAAGGATGAAACTCTACCACACACGAATCATGAACTTGTGTGAAAGCGATTTTGCTTGTGAAATAGTGTTTAAAACTAGTAGATCTACGTATCTACAAGCGGTATTTTCAAAGAACCAAGTATCAAAGAAATCATGTTTTCTGAAGACGGATCTTACACTAACACGAATGATTTTTAGAACACACAAGTGTGTAAACACTTGTGTAGCACACACTTTCGACAAAATAACTATTTTTGAAAAAGATGACGAGAAGTTGTAAAGACGGAACTTCCCTAAAAAATGAGGTTTTTACGAAATCGGATTGCTTTATATAAAGATCCGCTAAAAGTATGGGGATTTACATCATAGTGTTGGAAAAACTACAAGTTCATGAGATTCTTGCGAATTACATGTTTATTAACTAGTTTGATGCGTTGAATATTGTTTTGGTTAAATAAGAAAAATGGTTGATTTGATTTATAAAAGAAAATGATACGCTTGAAAGCGTGGCCACCTCCAGTTACAGAGGAAACTCTGGCGAAATTTTTCTAAAAACCTAACACTTAGAATTATTTTCACTATAAGTGTTAGAAATACTTTTCGACTTGTTTTCAAATTATAGATTTCGCCACGACTTTATTTACAAAACATCGGAGGTGGGATTTCACAAAATAAAACTTGGTAAATATATATTTAGTATATATTTTTCATAAAGTCACTTGATATGTGTTTATGATTATTTTGTGAAAATACTAGTATTATTTTTAGGGTAAAAATAATACTATCGAATGATAATGGATCCAAAATAACACGAACGTCTCTACGATAAATATATAAGTTACACCGGTAATTATTATTACCACTCGATCGTTAAAACGAAACTTACGCAATTTAAAGAAATATATATGAACGCGTAATTTTGACACAGTATTATTTTGGGAAAATTTATGTAATAGAAAATATAATATTTTTGAGAAGAATATTTATATTTTGGAGCTAGAAATAAAATATATTTTAAGTGAGACTTAATAATATATTTCGAACACACATGTATTAAATCCCCCATCCTTGGGAAGGAAAATAACTACCAAGTATATACAGAATGTAAACACGAAATAGTTGTCTAACTATTTCCCAAAAACTTAAACCATAAAGCTAAGGCACGGCCGTCCGTCTAATAGAATTAGTACGTGTAGGTCGTCACACAGCTGCTTGATCAGAAGACATACTTGGTAGAGACGCACCACTGTGAGTTCATGTCCCCCTTTTCTCTTAACTGTTTTCAGTTTTCTAAACTGCGGGGGTGAAATACATGTTACTATGATTACGAATATTTTTACATGGTATGGTTAGCGTAAGGAGGGTTACTACCTAGATCATGTGAGTGGGTAGGCGGGAACTGGAGGCCATTAATCCTCATTGTAGGACCGAGGGACGTAAGCGGTAGATCTATCTGGGTGTAGCGAGCCCAGCCCCAGGCCCAAACAGAACGGACCTCGGGGTGACTTTGTACCCATCGCTAAATCTGCTAGGTTTGAGTCTTCCTACTTGCACTTCACACATATCAATGGCCTTGCAAACCATTGGTGATCTCTTTTTCCTTATTTGCTACATACCAGGATTTTTATATATACAAAGGTTTATTTACTCACTTACACATGAACTCGCTCAACATTATTGTTTATTTTTCAACTTACATGTATTTCAGGGAATTAAAGGATCTGGCGCGGTATGACACGTTTTCCCGCTGCACTAGTTACGAGGTCATCCGGGTTTAGGGAATGTGACTCTTTCCTGGACAAGTCACAGTCCTTAAACTATGCTTATGTTATGTTGTGTTTGTTGAACAATGTTTATGTCGTTAGGATGTGTTTCCGTTAAGACAATGGTATTGTATTTGGTTTTTAAAACTTAATTAAATGGATGATCTTGCATGGTTTTATTTCATATAGCTTTGTTATGGTTAAGCTATGGTATTAAGAAGTCACACCAAATTAACCACGCTTCCGCAAAGCCAGGGTGTGACAGCTTGGTATCAGAGCTCTGATCATAGCGAACTAGGATTCTTTCTCGAGTCTAGACTATGATCACTAGGGCTCTCACGAAAACATTTTTACTGCATACCACTTAAGTCCAGATCCAAAACGTTTTTACAAACAAATGTTGAGCACATTTTATTTATTATTTATAGGCTCAGTCTTGGAGGCTGAGGCTCGGTCTTGGAGGCCGAGGCTCGATCTAAGAGATCGAGGAAGATGGCTAGTGAGACTAGGAAGAGCAGTCTAAGAGGCTGGGAGAATTTGGCTAGTGAGACTCGGAGTATCAGTCTAGGAGACTGGGAGGCTAGTGGGACTAGGAGAACTATTTGATTTCTTATTGATGACTAATATGTTTATTTGACTATATGATTGATTATTTGTGCATATGTGTGTTGTATTACAAAACGTCATGCCTTCATCAGATACTGGAGAGTCGGACACTACAGATCCCATGGCCATAGTATCAGACGACATAGTTCTTCAGAGCACGAGGTGTACATCTCCGATACTACCAGTACAGACGATGACGACTTTCAGCCTTTTGCGCTGCCTGATGTCGTAGCAGAGCCTGCTGATGGCCATCTTGTTGGGGATTTGCCACTCGTGGTGATCCCTGCTCCTGTGCCCTTGCCGCTTATCCCATTGTTCATATGCCCCCCGACGTTGTCTCTGACGACGATGTCGAACCATTAATAGGAGGACCCACTTGAGGGCGAGGCCCTATTGCTGCTGGTGGTAGCCTACTGCTTGCTGACGCTCCTGCAGAGGAGGCTCATGTTCATTCACCTGTCCCAAACTCATTTGAGTCTGTGGCGTCCGCATCTTCGCATATACAGGGAGTGCAGCACCACTCACACGACGCCGACCCTGATATGGCGTCATCAGCTGCACCGGTTCCCGCACACAGCTTTGAGTTGATCACGATATTGAGGATGATCCCGTTTTTCCACCTGGTTTTGATCCAGACCATGACATTGAGTTCATACACTTAGACCAGCCCTGGGAGGATCCTGTAACCCCTGTGTTTGTTGATCCAGCTGATTTTGAGATAGAGTTTGTTGATCCGGAGCCAGCCGTGGCCCCTGAGCCAGGCGTTGCTCCTGACCCCGCATTAGAGCATGACCCTGTTCATGTCGATGCACCTGCTGTTGCTCCTTGATTGATCATCTGCTTGGACGAGAGAAAATTTGGGGTAACTGTGCAAGACAATCTATTATTATGGGGGCCCACGTAATAACGGCTTGTAGTGCACAGAAATCCTGGTGGACTCTGCGAGTCAAGCTAATGAAAACCCATGTAGCAGGAAATCACTAAAACACGAATGATCAAGGCGATGTAGCCTCGAGTTCATTCTATTTCATGTAACAAGCCATTTTGGCAAGCCTTTGAACTTTGACGGAGCAGGAGGCGCCGTGGCATTTGTTCGTTGGTCCGAGTAGACTGAATCCATTCTAAGAACGAGTAACTGTTCGCCCCAACAGAGTATTACCTATATCTCGGGGTTTTTTTTTTTTCTAGATGGCACACTCTCATGGTGGGATCTTCAAGTTCAGACCCTTGGTACAGACGTTGCTTATGCACTGAGCCGGGACGAGCTCAAGGAAATGATTGAGAAGAAATGCTGTTCTAGGACTGGAATTCAGAAGCTTGAGGTGGAGTTCTGGAACTTGAAAATGGACGAACCAAAGATACCTTAATACGTCCAGTGATCTCACGACTTGTCTAGGGTCGTCCCCTACTAAGTCATTGATGTTGTATGATACAGTTGTGTACTTGTAAACTTTACATTGTGGTCTCGATTTATGGCAATGCAATCGCAGTATTCTCATCACTTGTGATGTTTGATCTACTGTTTATGTTCTATGACATGAGATGTTATGTGGTTGATTTATTTATAGCATGAGATGTTATGTGTTGATATTGTTGAATACATACGTACATTTTATTTGCTATGACCTAACCTACGTGAAACATCTTTTAGAAGATGCCACCAAGACGCGAAATGCGCATGCCCACCTCAGAGGCGGAACTTCAAGAGATAATTGCTGCAGCTATAGCACAGCACGAGGCCCTACGCTCCGAACCTAGCAGAGGTACCTCCGAAAATAACGGTTGTTCCTACTGGCACTTCCTCAACTACAAGCCTCCGAAGTTCGACGGCACTGGAGGTGCCATAGCTTTTGTGAAATGGATTGAAAGTATGGATTCCATCCTTCGGATGAGTGGTTGTACGCCAGAACAACAAGTCCCATACGTTTCCGAGTTGTTTCAAGATGGAGCGTGATTATGGTGGAATCTTCAGGTTCGAATAATGGGCCTAACTACAGCATACGCGTTAACTTGGGATGAGTTGAAAGGAATAATGCGTAAGAAGTATTGCACCCAAACAGAAACCCAGAGGTTGGAAGGTGAATTCCAGAGCCTGATGATGGAAGGTCCAAAAATGTTGGAATACATGCAAAGACTTCATGATTTGGCACGAGTTGTTCCATACTTAGCGGAACCAGAAATGAGGAAATTGGGACAGTTCATTTGGGAACTGGCACCACAAGTCCTGAGCTTAATGACAGCATCTACACCACCGACAACTATGGCTGCAAGTAAGATGGGCTTGGCACTCGTTACGGAAGCAGTTAGACTAGAAAAACTTGCAAACCCTGACAAGGAGACTCAGGTAGAGTCGTCCGGAAGGAACAAAAGGAAGCTCACCGAAGATACCCGAATGAATAATGATGAACAAAGATCTATTCGAGGTTGTTTTGACTGCGGGGACAAAGGGCATTTCAAGAAAGATTGCCCTAACAACAAACAGGCCAATGATAAGATTTACTTAGAAACTAAACCAAGACGTGCTGGGTGCAAGTATCACCACGATTGTGGATGTCGGAAGCCTAGGTGCGGGAGGAAAGGACACAACAAGGATGGTTGTGGGATGAAGAGTCCCAGACAAGGAGAAAACAGTAACAATGCTCAAGGTGGAAATGGGAAAGGAAATGGCCGAGTGCCAGGATGCTTCCATTGTGGGGATGTTGGACATCTTAAGAGGGAATGCCCGAAGTTGAAACAAGACCGTGAAAGGACATCCAACATCGGAGCTTGTGAAGCATGCCAGGAACCAGGCGTGACTATTGGTACGTTCTCTATCAACCAAAACTTTTGCATCTATTTTGTTTGATACTGGTGCCGATTATAGCTTTGTATCGTGAGAATTTAAGAATATGCTTGGTTTAGCCGCTAATAAGTTAGATATTCCGTACTCAATCGAATTGGCTAATGGAAAGTTAGTAGAAGCCAATGAAGTTATCAGAGGCTGTGTGATCGAATTGGGAGAGCGTGAGTTTGCTCTGGATCTACTACCAGTACAGTTGGGAAGCTTCGACGTGGTGGTAGGAATGGATTGGTTATCAGGCAACAAGGCTAAGATAGTTTGTCACGAAAAGGTTGTTCGTATTCCAACCGAAGAGGGTGAAACAATTGTGGTTCATGGTGAGAAGCGTGATACGCCGTTAAGAATTATCAGCTGCCTGAAAGCGCGAAAGTGTTTGCAGAAGGGATGTGTTGCCTTCCTGGCACACATTGTGGATAAGAAGGCTGCTGAGCCGAGAATAGAAGACATCCCTGTCGTGAGGGAATATCCAGAAGTCTTCCCAGAGGACTTACCTGGACTACCACCTCAGAGGCAAGTAGAGTTTCACATCGATTTAGTTCCAGGCGCCGCGCCTGTGGCTAAGGCTCCTTATAGACTTGCTCCGTCTGAGATGCAAGAATTGTCGACACAACTTCAAGAGTTGTTAGACAAGGGATTTATCCGACCAAGCTTCTCTCCTTGGGGAAGCTCCGGTCCTGTTTGTCAAGAAGAAGGACGGTAGTTTTCGAATGTGCATAGACTACCGGGAGCTGAACAAGCTGACGATCAAAAATAGATATCCTCTGCCAAGAATTGATGATCTGTTTGACCAACTGCAAGGTTCAAGCTTTTACTCAAAGATCGATTTGCGATCTAGATACCATCAGTTAAGGATACAAGAGGAGAGTATCCCGAAGACAGCCTTCAGAACTCGATATGGACACTACGAGTTCCTTGTTATGCCGTTTGGATTGACAAATGCACCTGCGGTCTTCATGGATTTGATGAATAGAGTTTGCAAGCCGTACTTGGATAAGTTCGTGATAGTGTTCATCGATGATATCTTGATTTATTCAAAGACGAAGGCTGAGCATGAGCAACACCTAAGAGCTATTTTGGAGTTGCTGAAGAAGGAACAGTTGTATGCCAAGTTCTCTAAGTGCGAGTTTTGGCTACGTGAAGTACAATTCCTTGGGCACGTGGTAAATGGAGATGGAATCCACGTGGATCCCACCAAGATCGAAGCGATCAAGAATTGGGAAACGCCAAAGACGCCAACCGAGATTCGAAAATTCTTGGGTTTGGCTGGCTATTATCGAAGATTCATTGAGGATTTTTCAAAAATCGCTCAACCATTGACGCTCCTCACGCAGAAAGATAAGAATTTTGATTGGGGAATCAAACAGGAAGAAGCGTTCCAGATATTGAAGGATAAGCTCTGCAATGCGCCAATCTTAGCACTACCAGAAGGTACAGATGATTTCGTGGTATACTGTGACGCCTCACGCCAAGGATTGGGTTGTGTGTTGATGCAACGCCAAAAGGTTATTGCTTACGCATCACGTCAATTGAAAGTGCACGAAAAGAACTATACCACACATGATTTGGAACTTGGCGCAGTGGTATTTGCATTAAAGATCTGGAGACACTACCTTTATGGTACAAAGTGTACAATTTTTACAGATCACAAGAGCCTACAACATATATTCAACCAGAAGGAGCTGAATATGAGGCAAAGACGTTGGGTTGAGTTGCTGAACGATTACGACTGTGAGATAAAGTATCATCCAGGGAAGGCGAATGTGGTCGCCGATGCCCTAAGTCGAAAGGAGAGGATCAAGCCCATAAGGGTTAGGGCTTTAGAAATGATTATCCGAACCTATCTTTCCTTGCGCATTCGTGCCGCGCAGAAAGAAGCTCTCAAGGAAGGAAACCTTGAAGAAGAATATCTCCGTGGGATGGAGAAGCTACTGGTACCAAACGAGGAAGGAACGTTATGTTTTAAGAAAAGGATTTGGGTTCCTTTGATTGGAGGTTTAAGGAAAGTTATTTTTGATGAAGCTCACAAGTCGCGGTACTCTATCCACCCTGGAGCGGATAAGATGTACCAAGATCTCAAGGATTACTATTGGTGGCCTAGGATGAAAGGCGATGTTGCTGTTTATGTGAGCAAATGTCCAACGTGTGCTAAGGCGAAAGCGGAATACCAGAAGCCTTCAGGACTTCTGCAACAACCTGAGATTCCCAAGTGGAAATGGGAACAAATCTCAATGGATTTTATTACAAAGTTGCCAAGAACGCCAAGAGGTCATGACACTATCTGGGTGATAGTTGACCGCCTAACAAAGTCCGCACACTTTCTGCCAATCAAAGAGAAGGATAACACTGGCAAATTGGTTGAAATTTACATGAGAGAGATCGTCGCACGTCATGGAGTGCCTCTCTCAATCATCTCTGATAGAGACGGAAGATTTGTGTCAAGGATATGGCAATCCTTCCAAGAAGCTTTTGGCTCACAATTAAATCTGAGCACTGCGTATCATCCGCAAACTGACGGGCAAAGCAAGCGGACGATACAGACTTTGGAAGACATGCTGAGAGCGTGTGTTATGGATTTGGGCGGTAGCTGGGATAAGCATTTGCCTTTGGTCGAATTTTCATACAACAACAGCTACCACACCAGTATTGGAGTCGCGCCATTTGAAGCCCTTTACGGACGCAAGTGCCGATCACCTCTATGCTGGGCTGACGCAGGTGATAGGCAGCTTGTTGGTCCCGAAATCGTCCAAGAGACGACAGACAAGATTGCGCAGATTCGAAAACGCATCGAAGCAGCTCGCCACAGACAGAAAGCCTATGCAGATCCAAACCGGAAACATTTGGAATTCCAAGTTGGAGAAAGGGTTTTATTGAAAGTTTCACCCTGGAAGGGTGTGGCACGCTTCGGAAAGCGTGGGAAGTTAAATCCGCGCTACATTGGTCCTTTCATAATTTTGGAAAGAATAGGACTGGTAGCATACAAGCTGGACTTACCTGCTGAACTCCATTCAGTTCACGATACATTTCATGTATCCAACCTGAAGAAAAGTCCAACTCAAGATACCATTGCCATTCCCATCGACGAGATTCATGTTGACGACACGCTCCATTTCATTGAAGAACCGGTTGAGGTTACGGATTGGAAAGTAAACAAGACCCGCCGGAGCAGTGTCAAGCTCGTCAAAGTTCGTTGGAATACCAGACATGGTCCTGAATACACCTGGGAGCGTGAGGACCGGATGAAAGAGAAATACCCCCACTTATTTCCTAAGAACCCTGCATCTACAAGCAGAACTTAAAATTTCGGGACGAAATTTTTCTAACGGGGGGAGAATGTGACAACCCTCACTAAACCAGGTATCCGTACGACTTAATTAATAATTAATTACTGCTTAATTACTGTGTGTCACACCCCGACCGCGTAAAACAACAAAGCGCGGCGGAAACATCGGGGCGTGTTGTAACAGAATTAATGTTTCATAACCATGGATACCAAAAAGTGTTTCGTTTTATTAAACATTGAATAATTACATCATCTGGAAATCTAAATACACAATTTAAACATAGTCTATCATTGTTATTGAGTCACTAAGGCCTTGTCCAGTCCTATGTGAGCATGCATCCTATCAAACGATATCATCCAACAATACCTGAAACATATGTGAAAACGAGGTCAGCAAAGAAATGCTGGCGAATACATTGGTTTTGTTGAAAATAAGATTCATGACTTCTGTTTGAGAAAATGTTTAGTCATGAACCTTGTAATTTACTTTGTCTTTGTAAATCATTTGAAAAATAATAAGTTTAGATGATATGTATAAATAAGAGAATAATGCATGATTAAATGAATAACCATGTAAAATGAGTTTGTATAAGATAAGTTGTTTGTAAATCAGTGTCTTGTGAAAAGTATGTTACTTGTATAAAATGTTCTATGTCTCAAACTGAAATGATTCAAATAACGCTACAATATGTAATACCATACAAACACTTATATATAGGAAGTACCAGCGGCGTATCCACCATGCTTGTATCATATTACACACGCCTCGTTACTTAATCACTTACTCAAATCAAACCACCAAGTAAAATGTTCATGTCCAATGTAAATCATGTAATATGTATAACCAATGTCAATAGTGTTTGTGTCAAATGTAAACCATGTAATGTGTAACCAAAATGATATGTATGGCTAGTGAAAATGCATCAACTAAACCATAGATGAAATGCACAAGAACATAGTATTGAAGTAAAACTTGGTTTAAATCAAAGCTATGTTTTGTGGAAATGCATGATCAAATGTAAATCATGTCCCAATGTTTACCCAATCGTTAAAACATTTTGTGAAATCGTTCAAATCGTTCTTGTTTTAATTGTTCAAATCGTTCTTGTTTTAATTGTGAAACTACTTTATGGTCGATTCTCTAATAACATTCAAACCTTCTTGACTCGTTCCTCGTTCCAACTCGCTCTCGTTCTCGTTCTTAACAAACCCTTACCAAAGGGTAAATTAATAATTACAGATTCAGTCGTTACCCAAAATACCCACACATAACCATGGGTATAGAAAATAACGGGATTTGTCAGATCCTATGGTACCATAACCTAATACTGGTCGGCTTGATCATTGCTAATGAATGTCATTGGTTATGTAACTACAACCAACAAGTTTGTTCACTTTATTGAAATCGTTCTTGAAACCATTGTAATTGTTTTTGAATCCATTGTTATCGTTCTTGAAACCACATTGTAATTGTTATTGTAATCGTTCTTGAAATCATTGTTAAAACATTTAGCACATATGAGTCACCCCAAAACAGTTGAAAACAGTAAAAGAGGGGAATAATGTACTCGCCTGAGAATGCTTAGAGGTCTTGAACAACAACCAAACAAAGCTTGAGGGAGCGCGGAATCAGTCGGCAATCTAAAACTATATAAATAAACCGGACTTAAATCGAGATCGGATAGGATGAGGCTTGGTAAACCAGATGAGTATTGGAACTCATATGATATGGTTTAACAAGGCCTACATACTACATTGAGACTAACCTAAGTGCATTCGACCCATCGCGACCCATTAAGGTAACATACGCTACTTTAACGTGTCGTGCGCGCAAAGCGCGTTCGGACCGTCTAACTAGTCCTATGACAAGTGTTATATGCCTAAACATGTTACATAATTAGTTATGTGACAAAAGTTTAGGTTACATATGCTTAATTACTAATTATACATGAAAAGGGTATTCTGGTAATTTACCTAAGGCATATAAACTACCTATCATACAACTACTTAAACGATGTGACCATAGGGTATAACCTCGGAAGGTTATGCCCTATACTAGGGTCACCTAATGTATTTGGTCGGATCCTAATGATCGACCAAACTGGGTCGGGTTTGAAGGTATAAGCGATTTATTAGATCGCTTACCCTACGACCCTAGACAACGTGGTAATCAGTAGGCATAGTCCCAAGGGACTATAACCAACGTGATTACAATCACGTTGCGAAGTTCAAACGAACTTCGCATTGACCATAAGCTGGTCAACGCTGAAAGTCAAACAAAGTTTGACTTTCGGACTCGAAAAGCAATAAAATAAGGAAAAGAATTAAAGAATACTTACGAAGGGTCCCCGATTGCTAATCTCGATTCAAAAATCTCAGGTATGAAACAAAGGTTTCAACTTAGAGTTTCTCAAATCAAAATTCTAGTGATTTAAGCAATGGGGGGCATGGGGTATATATAGTTTTCGGTCCACCGTTAAGATCGTTTCATGGAAAACGTGCCTTAATCCCACCCGTACAAGTGTCGGACCCTTATGGTAGCTAAAAGTGATCCTTATCATCTGACTAAGCATGTGTGGGTATGTGGTTGAGGATCAAACAGCTGGAATCTGCTGTTAGAAACACTGAATCTGGTCTGCAGACTGCTTTACGGACCTCAAAGCTGACAATGTTGAGGTCCGTAAGGTAACAACTTTGGCAGATTTACAGTTTTGGTCCCTGCAGCCTCAAAACTTGGTTTTCAATGCATTTTTGACACGTTTAAGGCCCGTTAACCCCATTTCAAAGCTCTAAAATGAAGTTAAAGTATAGGGAACTTAAAATGTGCTCAAATATATATCTCGGATGTCGGTTCGTTTAGCCGTACGGTCGCGATGTTCGGTTAATTACGACGGAATGCGCATAAGCGCGTAAAACGATCCAAATGATGAAACGAATGGATTTTTCTTATGCCAAACACTAAAATAAAATATTTTAGTGCTTACATAAATTTTTGGATGTCCGGATGTATTCAGAACGTAAGTTATGCGCGAAAATGCAAACTTGTGCACTTTTTGACACTTTTAGTCCCTGAATGAGCCAAAAGTTTATTTTAGCACACCGAACCCCTCAAAGCCTATTTCTAAGCTATATAAAGGATATTTAAGGTGTGTTTAACTTATGGTCATGTTCCGGAATGTCTGTTACAGTTCAAATTGGCATACTTTCGCAGTTTGTCAAGTTTAGTCCCTGTAAGCGAATTAACTTGTTTTTGCCATACCAAAGCCTTCGAAACTTATTTCTAAGTTATGTAAAGGTTATTTAAGGTATGTTAAGCCTATTTCACTATTCCGGAGTGTTCGTTGCATTAAACTGGTTATATTTACGCATCGGTGCGCGTATAACCTTCCAGAAAGCGATTTAGAGTTTGAATTTGAACAAAAAAATGATATGTGCAAATGATACACATATTTATACAAATCCAAAGTATGAAATACAATATTTCATTGGTTTGGTATTTGTTTGATGGCCGTGGAGGCACAGGTGTTACAGTCTCCCCTACTTTAGGAAATTTCGTCCCGAAATTTATTTAGAGGAAACTTGTGAGAGTTTAAAACATGAAGTTAAAAAGATCGAACAACGTTGGTTATGTCACACCCCCAAAATACAACATGCGGAAACCCCCGCGAGGCATGTGACGTACCAGGATTCAAGCCACCAATCACATTGAACTCATAAATGTATTTAAATAAAACTTTCATTCATTAACATAAAGTGTTACAAACATTACATGTCGTTCATTGTATACAGCGGAAGCATAATTCATTTGTTAAGTGTTTCGTAAAACATGTGTATATAAACCGTTAAGCTTGTACTGCAATTCCATATATCTCGACCCATGACCACTCCAGCCTCCAAGACAGCAAGTTCCAAATGATATAAGCCTATAGACCTGCAAGCATGCAGACAAGTGTGTCAGACGACGCTGGTGAGTTCAAGGTTTTGTTAACGTGTTTTGTTACCAGATGTATGTTAAGCCAATTCAACGTTGTGATATGATGCTGTTTATGACTTGTTGAGATACCCTAGGGAGTGTGCCCATATGTATCCGACTTGTTGAGATACCCTAGGGAGTGTGCCCATATGTATCCGGGAAGTGTGTCCCTTAATAACCTGGAAGTGTGTCCAGTCCCCAATGCCCCTAACCAAGCATTGGTAATGATGCCCAGATAATTAGTTCGCGCCCGTCCTTACGGCCCGGTGCGAGGTATCAAACCTAATAGCGCTATCAACTAATTACCCCATTGCCCTACAGGCAATCCGATAATGATAGATTCCATGTTCAACAACCAAAACCCAATTTAACTGTTTACCCAAGATTCCCTTTAGAAACGTTTACCAGATGTCCCAAACCACCGGGACGCATGCTTAGAAAAGAGCAGTGAACTCACCTTTGATTTGCTCGGTAAGATTAACTATCCGTTTTAACAATTGCTCACACGCGTCCTATCATTATTTACCAACCATAGTCAGTTCTACATTCTCGTTGTACCAGGTATGTTATCGCACATTACACCCATTATGTTCACAAAATATTCTCATCTTTCATGCTGGCTATAACAGTTAACTATATCACATGCGATCCTAGTTAACACAGTTAATCCGCTTCACAGATTTTCACGCAAAAATACACATTCAATTCACTAGTCAAAGTTCCCATCCCACATAACAAATTTCATTCCAAAACACACATTCCAATTCCACATACTACCACATTTGTTCATAAAAGTACACTGGAATAACAATTAGGCCCAAGCAACTAAATCATAACCTAATTTATGTATGATGGGCTACCAAACCTCGACCCAATAGTAATGTTACCATCGAGCCCCATGTGTTTCAATGTAATGCATGACCCAACAACAACTAGTTAATGTGTAAATCAAATAAATATGCCAGCCTACATATCCCTTTAATCTTAACAGTAACCAACAATTCCATCATATCCATCACTGACAATCTCATTATGGTGTCCACTCTATTTGATTTGACCAAGACTCAACACATGTACATGCAACCTACTGTTTGTTGTATTCAATGTAACTAGACAATCCTTTAGCAGTTTCATACAATAACCCTATTCGAATCACAATATAATTCCAACGAACATTTATAACCAAACATGACAACATCATCATTTAACTTCTTGACAATTCTGACACATATGTAAGATGCACATGATTTGGTGATTTCAAAGTTACAACCACATGGGTTGTCATATATCCAAACTTATCAAATCAGATACTCACAATTCTAGTGGACCCTTAAAGCTAGTTATCAAGGCAATTTATTATAGATTTCAAACCTACAAAGTTATCACTTCAGATTCATGCAATCGAGTCATATATATATATACGCAACATGATTAACAAAACAATCAACCAAAAGCAATTACTAACCAGCCACTGATCTGTTAATATAATGTCACGAGAGAGGGGGGGTCTCCTTCGTCAGCCACGAATCAGGGAAGAGGAGGGGTAGGGTTTGTATTAGTTTAGAGTTTTATCAAAACAATTATCCATATCACGTATTTAACAAACATGAAGGTTAGGGCGGTGGTTTAAGGTTAACCGAACTGGGCCTAAGCCCATTTAATATATGTATCACTAAGGGAGGGGGTTTCCGGTTTGGGTTGGGTCAATTGAACCCTTAAATCAAATAGTTAAGTTGAGTGGGCCGAACAATACTCATATGTTATACAAGATTAGATTGCAACAAGGTGGGCCGAACACCCTGCATCAGACCCAAATCAGTAGTGTATCGAGCTCGGGTGTGAAGATGCGGCCCAATGTGTCATTACGCTGATTCGTTTGATTGCCAAACATTCACGTTTAACGGCATATTTAACAAACATTAACACAAGATAAAGGGAAGTTAGAATTACAAGGTAAGATGTTACTGACCTCAAAGGATCGGGTTGTCACATCATCCCCAACCTGAAAGAAATTTCGTCCCGAAATTTGATAAGTAAGCACGATAGATGAAATGAGGAATCAGGACTGTTGCGGATTCTGCTCAGGTGTGACATCATCCCCAACTTGGAGAGGAATCTCGCCCCGAGATTCACCAGTTTTGCTTGACTCTGCTTTGTCTTTGGGGAAGAGGTGAGGATACTTAAGCTTCATCCGATCCTCGTGTTCCCACGTGAACTCCGGTCCACGTCTTGAGTTCCAACGGACTCTAACGATGGGAATACGACTGTGTTTACGCACTTTGACTTCACGGTCCATGATCTCGGTGGGTTCTTCAACAAATTGTAACTTGTCGTCGATTTTTAACTCTTGAAAAGGTACCGCTAATGGGTCGTCAGCATAACACTTCTTTAACTGTGATACATGAAATACGTCGTGAACATTACCCAGCTCAGTAGGCAACTCCAACCTATAAGCCACTTTACCGATACGCTCAAGAACCTTAAACGGCCCGACATAACGTGGATTCAGCTTGCCACGCTTCCCAAAGCGTACAACCCCTTTCCACGGTGAGACTTTCAGCATGACGCGGTCATTCACTTCAAACACTACCTCTTTGGCACGCTCGTCAGCATAGGCCTTCTGGCGATCACGAGCAGCTGCCATACGTTCCCTGATTTTCACAATCATATCTGAAGTTTCGAGTACCAACTCAGGACCTGTGATCTGACTATCACCCACTTCAGCCCAGCAGAGAGGTGAACAGCACTTCCTCCCGTACAGTGCCTCAAATGGGGCCGCTTTGATACTGGTGTGGTAACTATTATTGTAGGAAAACTCTACCAACGGCAAGTGCTTCTCCCATCCTTTCCCAAAATCAATAACACATGCCCGCAACATGTCCTCTAGTGTCTGAATAGTACGCTCACTCTGACCATCTGTTTGTGGATGATAAGCCATGCTCATATCAAGACGTGAGCCAAACGACTTATGCATAGCCTGCCATAAATCTGAAATAAAACGAGGATCCGATCAGAAATGATAGAAGTTGACACCCCATGCCTAGAAACCACTTTCTTAAGGTATACTGCTGCGAGCTGAGAATGCTTATCTGTCTCTTTGATTGCTAGGAAATGCGCTGACTTCGTGAGACGGTCAACAATCACCCATATAGTATCGTTCCCAGCCTGGGTTCTCGGTAGCCCTGTGACGAAATCCATGGAGATCTGCTCCCATTTCCACATCGGTATCTCTGGTTGTTGGAGTAGACCCGAAGGTTTCTGGTACTCTGCTTTGACTCTAGCACAAGTCAAACACTTACTCACGTATGTAGCAATGATAGCTTTCATGTTCGACCACCAGTACAAAACCTTGAGGTCCTGGTACATCTTATCTGACCCCGGATGAATAGAATATCGTGACTTGTGTGCTTCGTCCATCACTAGCTCTCGAAGGTTACCAATTAAAGGAACCCATACCCGTTCCATAATGTAGTGGATACCATCAGACCGTTGCTCAAACTTCTTCTGCATACCCCGCAAACCCTCAGCTTCGATGTTTTCTTCCTTTAAGGCCTCGATCTGAGCTGAACAAATCTGAGCAGGTAGATCAGAGTGAATAGTAAGCTGTAGAGCACAACCCCGCTTTTGTCTCGGTTCCTTGCGACTGAGAGCATCTGCTACAACGTTGGCTTTACCCGGATGATACTTAATAGCACCTTCATAATCATTAAAAAACTCGATCCAACGACGTTGCCGCATATTCAATTCCTTCTGGTCGAAGATATGCTGGAGACTCCTGTGATCGGTATAGATGGTGCATTTGGTACCATCCAAGTAATGCCGCCAAGTAAATCCAAAAACCATGGTTTCCACCACTGGTTGTGTGTCGTGCAATTCCTCTTTGGAACTCCATTACGTAAGTCATCACTCACTTGCGTTGCGTCGTTGTGTAACTGGGACTCTGATTCGAACCATAATGATATACCACCGAATCACCCACACCCTCGGGTAGGGACGATGCTTCAGCGCATTGCAGAGTTGGGATTTGAAAGCTGAAAAGACGTCCTCCTGTCCTGTCTTTCATGAACACAGCACCCGGCTGTGGTAAAGAGATTTAAGCTGCACGACTTCCGAAAATCCTGCGATTATCTGCGATAGCATCAAGCGAGACCAAGAAATTGTTGTATCCTCGAACGGGTCTTAGCGAGATCCACGTACATTCCCACTTCATTGATTATATGACCCAAAAAGGTTACCTCTCAAATTCAGAAGTTACATTTATTAAGACTTCGCGCGGGGTGGCTCCTCCCCCAGGAGCTCTCAAATAAGATACAAAGCTGTCCATGATGCTCTTTTCTCCTGGAGAGGATTCAGAACGTCTCCCAATAGCATGGTTGGTTCACATGGTCTATAAAGCTGCTAGTGTGATAATTACCCCAATGGTCATGGAATACAAAGTCGTATGGCCAAATTACGTCTGATAAGCCACTTTAAGAACATTTTCCCCTTGGACTTGCATCTGCTAATAGTTTGCTCGTATATCAATCCTTGAATGAAAGTTCGTCCCTTGCAACTAGTCGACAGGTTGTCAATACATGGTCGAGGCAAACAGTTCCCAACTGTCGCCTTGATGAGTTCTCGATAGTCAGTACACGCACAAAAAAGCTTATCTTCACGAATGAAACTGGGGCTCCCCAAAATGAAAACTAGGTTCCTGTCCAACAGTTCTCGTATTAGCTCATACAGTTCTTGTAACCCTCCTGGTGCAAGATGGTAAGAGTACGAGTACTCGGAGCTGCCTCTGGCGTGAGATCAACTGAGATTCCGACTAACAGTTGTGGTAATAAACCTGAAAGTTCCTCGAATAACACACTGAGACGAGTCACAACAATTGGTGGATCCTCGATCCTATTTTCCCTTAGCCTTATCATCAGAAACGGTTGCTAATATAGTGGGGTCATGCCTCCGTAGATGTTTCTAGGCCCTCATAGCCAAAATGGTGCTAGCCCTTGCACTAGTCTAACGCTTTAGAACAAATAACAATTCACCACACAAAATTTTCTCCCCACAGGGTACATTCGCGCGAGTTCTGGATATCCAGTCCACACTAACTACTGCATTGTAGCCATCAAGGATAGTAGAAAGAAAATCGGTGTCGAATACATGTCCCACAAGGTTGAGTTTGCATCCCAACTATCATATGCGGTTTCATCTGACTTGCCATCAGCCGATTCCACAGTAGGTTCGGTTTCAAGAAGCATCAGGGTTAAGCAAAGCAGTGACAAAGCGATTAGTTACTAAGAACGTGTAGGCCACCATGTTGCTATAATCCTGGCGTTGCCCACGCCAATCCCAAGTGTCCTTCGCGAGTACCATATCCAGTGTTGTTGCTACTACTACTAGAATTCCCGAAACTGTCATTGCTCCTTGGGTTGTTGGCGTCTTGCCTTAACATCGGCCATTCCCTGTTGAAGCCACCATCATTTCCATACCGAAAGTCATGATTTGCGAGAACCTTGCTGTCATCGTGACTGTTGCTTCTAATGTTGTTGCTCGAAATGGAGTCCTGCAATCTTTCACCAGCAATGTCCATCTCTCCACGTTCCGTGCCACTTTCCAAGGCACTACTCATTGTGCTGGTAGTTACACATTCCACATCATGGCCAATTGTCATCGTCTATGTCCTGATTGATTCGTAAAAGTCGGCTCCCATAAGTTGTTGACTAGGGTTTAGGATTCGTTTGGCGTCAAATTGCTGATGTTCGTTACTGATAGTCAGGGTCGTCCAATTACCGAAGTTGGTAAAGTACTATGCTCATCCTCTTGTCCATTGTTCTTGCAAGTTGGTCGAGTAATACACAGTACGTTGCTAGGGTGTTGCAGAAACGATCGCACTTACAGAATCTAAGGCGTCAATACACAGAGTTCCAACCAATGAAAAGGAGTGAGAAGGTATCGACCAATCATTCGACGCTGTAACATCCAACTCAGGGATGTTCGTACAAGAACCTAACATTCTACACAGTTCGCTAGGCGTTCAGATGGGTGTTCAGGTAATACTCGATGACATCGAGATTCGAAAGGAATCAGAGAGAGGTGAAAAGGTCACATTCGAGTAGGAGACGATCACTGTTATGACTCCTATAAATTTGTTACGTTTCACACTGATCAAATAACAGAGCGGAACCCCTTCTTCACTTGTTAAGCCTCACTGGGACTCACATGCACCCCACATTATTATTATGTGTGCACCCACAATAATATTGTGATTTGCATGCTCATCTCAGCTCATCCTAACTCATGTCGAATGGTTCCTCAAACTCTAGTAACATACAAGGAGTATCACAAAACGTGAGTCACGAATGTTTAGGGAAATACCGCCCTATCAGTCACATAATATGTGCAAGTAATACGTAAATTCATATTGTTGTGTTAAACATGGAATCACATGTAATATCATATGTAAGTGTTCACTAGTTACGCAGTACAATGAGTACACGAGAGACAAACCTTGCAATCTGGAGCCGAGTGTCATGGTCGTATTCTTTGTTGTCAGAACTGTTCGGTTATAGTCTGGTTTTATAAAAACGTTTTTAAAACCAAGTTCTCTATAACCAGTGGCTCTGATACCAAACTGTCACACCCCCAAAATACAACATGCGGAAACCCCCGCGAGGCATGTGATGTACCAGGATTCAAGCCACCAATCACATTGAACTCATAAATGTATTTAAATAAAACTTTCATTCATTAACATAAAGTGTTACAAACATTACATGTCGTTCATTGTATACAGCGGAAGCATAATTCATTTGTTAAGTGTTTCGTAAAACATGTGTATATAAACCGTTAAGCTTGTACTGCAATTCCATATATCTCGACCCATGACCACTCCAGCCTCCAAGACAGCAAGTTCCAAATGATATAAGCCTATAGACCTGCAAGCATGCAGACAAGTGTGTCAGACGACGCTGGTGAGTTCAAGGTTTTGTTAACGTGTTTTGTTACCAGATGTATGTTAAGCCAATTCAACGTTGTGATATGATGCTGTTTATGACTTGTTGAGATACCCTAGGGAGTGTGCCCATATGTATCCGACTTGTTGAGATACCCTAGGGAGTGTGCCCATATGTATCCGGGAAGTGTGTCCCTTAATAACCTGGAAGTGTGTCCAGTCCCCAATGCCCCTAACCAAGCATTGGTAATGATGCCCAGATAATTAGTTCGCGCCCGTCCTTACGGCCCGGTGCGAGGTATCAAACCTAATAGCGCTATCAACTAATTACCCCATTGCCCTACAGGCAATCCGATAATGATAGATTCCATGTTCAACAACCAAAACCCAATTTAACTGTTTACCCAAGATTCCCTTTAGAAACGTTTACCAGATGTCCCAAACCACCGGGACGCATGCTTAGAAAAGAGCAGTGAACTCACCTTTGATTTGCTCGGTAAGATTAACTATCCGTTTTAACAATTGCTCACACGCGTCCTATCATTATTTACCAACCATAGTCAGTTCTACATTCTCGTTGTACCAGGTATGTTATCGCACATTACACCCATTATGTTCACAAAATATTCTCATCTTTCATGCTGGCTATAACAGTTAACTATATCACATGCGATCCTAGTTAACACAGTTAATCCGCTTCACAGATTTTCACGCAAAAATACACATTCAATTCACTAGTCAAAGTTCCCATCCCACATAACAAATTTCATTCCAAAACACACATTCCAATTCCACATACTACCACATTTGTTCATAAAAGTACACTGGAATAACAATTAGGCCCAAGCAACTAAATCATAACCTAATTTATGTATGATGGGCTACCAAACCTCGACCCAATAGTAATGTTACCATCGAGCCCCATGTGTTTCAATGTAATGCATGACCCAACAACAACTAGTTAATGTGTAAATCAAATAAATATGCCAGCCTACATATCCCTTTAATCTTAACAGTAACCAACAATTCCATCATATCCATCACTGACAATCTCATTATGGTGTCCACTCTATTTGATTTGACCAAGACTCAACACATGTACATGCAACCTACTGTTTGTTGTATTCAATGTAACTAGACAATCCTTTAGCAGTTTCATACAATAACCCTATTCGAATCACAATATAATTCCAACGAACATTTATAACCATACATGATAACATCATCATTTAACTTCTTGACAATTCTGACACATATGTAAGATGCACATGATTTGGTGATTTCAAAGTTACAACCACATGGGTTGTCATATATCCAAACTTATCAAATCAGATACTCACAATTCTAGTGGACCCTTAAAGCTAGTTATCAAGGCAATTTATTATAGATTTCAAACCTACAAAGTTATCACTTCAGATTCATGCAATCGAGTCACATATATATATACGCAACATGATTAACAAAACAATCAACCAAAAGCAATTACTAACCAGCCACTGATCTGTTAATATAATGTCACGAGAGAGGGGGGGTCTCCTTCGTCAGCCACGAATCAGGGAAGAGGAGGGGTAGGGTTTGTATTAGTTTAGAGTTTTATCAAAACAATTATCCATATCACGTATTTAACAAACATGAAGGTTAGGGCGGTGGTTTAAGGTTAACCGAACTGGGCCTAAGCCCATTTAATATATGTATCACTAAGGGAGGGGGTTTCCGGTTTGGGTTGGGTCAATTGAACCCTTAAATCAAATAGTTAAGTTGAGTGGGCCGAACAATACTCATATGTTATACAAGATTAGATTGCAACAAGGTGGGCCGAACACCCTGCATCAGACCCAAATCAGTAGTGTATCGAGCTCGGGTGTGAAGATGCGGCCCAATGTGTCATTACGCTGATTCGTTTGATTGCCAAACATTCACGTTTAACGGCACATTTAACAAACATTAACACAAGATAAAGGGAAGTTAGAATTACAAGGTAAGATGTTACTGACCTCAAAGGATCGGGTTGTCACATCATCCCCAACCTGAAAGAAATTTCGTCCCGAAATTTGATAAGTAAGCACGATAGATGAAATGAGGAATCAGGACTGTTGCGGATTCTGCTCAGGTGTGACAGGTTAGGGTTCTGAACTTCTAGTAACTTTAATAACATCATGCTTGCAATGTAAGAGGGATACTTATATACAAGTATATGAAGTGTCATTGGTGCGTCCACCGTACCTCCATTACATCGTTCTCATTTTGTTATTGTTGTCACTATAGGTTCTTACACATAATAAATCCTACTGGGTTTCTGTGCACTAAAGTTCATAATTATGTACGCGTCCATAATCAGACAATTCCTTGCACAGTTCACACAGTCAATTTTATAATGTGTAGGGGAAAACCAAATGAACAATCCTGTGATGAGTGTGACTAGACCGCCCAGAGTCCTTTTAATTAAATCAATAATTGATCTAAATAGACTATCAAGGAGTCTGTTCAGCTACATCACTAGATGTCGTTCTTTAACCAAATTGTGAATCAATCTTTTTGATTAGACCACTAAAAGGTCTCTTATGAATCATGGAGTGGTACTATATAACCCAAGGGTCTTAACTACCACGTAGAAGCCCATAAGGATTTAAGGTAGTACCTTTTGAATATCCTACTATGAATCCCTCATATGAAGATATGAAAGATTCTATGAGGATTTGAAAATCGTAACACACAAACACATAGAGGAGAACACATAAACACATAATCGCATAATCGTTTAATTTGTTATCTTTGGACACAGGTATTTAAAGCATACTAGGAATCAAATCCTTAATTGCAGCAATTTGGATGGATCCACATGAATACCCTGCTTGTTGACTACATGACCCAAAAAACTGAACTTCTTTAAGCCAAAATTTCCTCTTGGAGGATTTAGCGAAAAGTTTGTTCTTTCTTTTAGGGGTTCCAATGTCAACGAAAGTGTTGATCATGATCGGCTCGGGATATGAATAGATCAATATGTCATTAATAACAATGACGAACTGATCCAAATAAGGCTTGCAGACTCTATTTATTAAGTCCATGTAGATGGCTGGAGCATTTGTCAACCCAAAAGGCATGACTATAAACTCGTAATGGCCATACTTCGTGCAGAAAACCGTTTTGGGAATATCTTCTTCGAGAATACAAAGTTGATGATACCCAAAACGCAAATCGATCTTGGAAAAGCATGAAACGCTAAGCAGTTGATCGGAGAAATCGTTGATTTAAGGTAGGGGATATCGATTCTTGATGGTAAGCTTAATAGGCTTACGTTAATCGATATGAATTCGAGAAGATCCATCTTTCTTTTTCACAAAGAGGGCAAGAGTTTTCCCCAAGGTGAAAAGTTTGGACGGATGAATCCTTTATCAGACAAATCTTGAAACTGTTTTGATAATTCTTGCATCTCGAACGGTGCAAGACGATAAGATACTTTAGATTTAAAAGAAACAAGTGTTTGAGGTTCTTAGGGAGATCACAAGTGATCATGAAAATGGCAAAACCACATGAGTAGTTTGTCTTTGTGTTGACATCATAAGGTTGGATCAAACATTCATACAATTGCATTAGTTACAAAATAAAACCATAAATTTTTATTTATATAACAACCGCATTGTCTTTAATGTTACAAGATAACAACCATAGGAAATACAAAATGCTAATTGTTCACTCCTTCATCAATGAGTGCCTCATTGATGTTAAACACTCGACCACGTGCTGGATTCACATTGACGTTGACGTTCGCATTTGGGTTTGCGTTAGCATTTGCATTCACCAGTCTTGGGCAGTTGTGGCGGAAGTGACCAATCTCTCCGCAGTTGAAACATGAACCCAGTGGGAATCTCGCAGCATTTCCTTGAACCGAAGCTTGAACCTGAGCAGCCTGATTTTGTCCCAAACGACAAACATTGGCCAAATGCCCAAGTTTACCACACGTCGTGCATTGCCAGCAAGCTTGTTGTACCGCGTGATGACCGTTGCAGCGTGCACAATAAGGTGCGGTACCGGCATATGCTTTCTTTGCAGGTGGCTGAGCTGGTTGGTTCCGCGGGTTCTGAGCAGTCTGTGCTGTAACAGCAAAGTTCTGAACACCCTTTCGCTTTCTTGATTTCTTTGACGTCTCACCTTCCTTACCCTTCTTGTTTTGACCTTTCTTGCTATCCTCCTTGTCAGACCCCTGCTTCTTACCCTTGTCACCCTTTCTGTGTAACTTATTCTTCCGAATCTGCGACTCAGTCAATGTCGCAGCTAACTCGATCGCCTGACGGAGTGTGGTAGGGCTACTACCAGTAAGGATGTCTTGTACCGAGTCAGGTAGGCCATCGATGTACCTTTCGATAGCCTTGTCGAGTGGGGTAACCATTGTCGGGCAAAGCAGACTCAACTCCTCAAACCTATCAGTATACGCCCTGTGCTCACCACTATCTTGCTTCAACTCATCAAATTCCTTCTCCAAAGCTCGCTGCTCATGACGAGGACAGAATTCCCTCATCATAAGGGCCCTAAGTTCAGCCCATGTCTGTGCTAGAGCAACTTCTGCACCACGATCCCTCATAACCCCGTTCCACCATGTGAGAGCCCTCTTCTGAAACACACTCGAAGAAAACTCGACCTTGCGATTGTCAGGACACTGCACGTGGCAGAAAGTATTCTCAATGCTCTCGAACCATTGAAGAAGCCCAGTCGCCCCTTCAGAACCACTAAACTTGAGTGGTTTAGCCTGGTTAAAATCCTTGTATTTGCATGGAACATTTTTGTTGTTGTTGGCTTGGTTCCATTGAGCAAAGAGGTTTGGAAACTGAGCAGCCATCTGCTGTGCAATGATTTCTGCCAGCTCGGCAGTTGCTATCTGGTTTTCACGTCGAGGAGGCATTCTAAAAAAGGAAACATGAAAGGAAACGAGTGAGAGAATTAGACGAAAAGAATGAGATGAAACAAATCTGATGAAAGCAAGGATAGTGGTCATTTGTTTGTTACTACAAAGCAACAACCAACACACAGTGACTAACCAAAGTAAATGGATCAAAAATAATGTATCGCGAAGACATGCTCGCCTATAAGGGAACACTCATTCCAAGAATTCCCAGGTAAGCACAACTGGTCTCGCGTCTGATGAGATATATACGAAGTGCTTGCCTAGACAGAAAACCCAGAATACAGGCATTCACCCTTCCAGTTTGCACGTGTTCACATTATTTAAAACCCAAAACCTTGAGGATATTTTGAAAACTCAAAAGGGTTCAAAACCATATAACAGAGGGTTCAAAACCTAGAAATTAATCATCCTAGAACAGATGATTAGTTTTCAAAGCGGTTTTGAAATTTATGTTCTTGTTGTGGTCGTCGCCTAAGGATAGGTGACGGTATTGTTTTATGACTAAACGCAAGTAAACTCGCGTTAGGGTCCTAAGAAGGTTATAGACTAGGTCAAAGCATTACTAATAACCTAATTCCCTATAACCATTAGCTCTGATACCATCTTTTCTGTCACACCCCGACCGCGTAAAACAACAAAGCGCGGCGGAAACATCGGGGCGTGTTGTAACAGAATTAATGTTTCATAACCATGGATACCAAAAAGTGTTTCGTTTTATTAAACATTGAATAATTACATCATCTGGAAATCTAAATACACAATTTAAACATAGTCTATCATTGTTATTGAGTCACTAAGGCCTTGTCCAGTCCTATGTGAGCATGCATCCTATCAAACGATATCATCCAACAATACCTGAAACATATGTGAAAACGAGGTCAGCAAAGAAATGCTGGCGAATACATTGGTTTTGTTGAAAATAAGATTCATGACTTCTGTTTGAGAAAATGTTTAGTCATGAACCTTGTAATTTACTTTGTCTTTGTAAATCATTTGAAAAATAATAAGTTTAGATGATATGTATAAATAAGAGAATAATGCATGATTAAATGAATAACCATGTAAAATGAGTTTGTATAAGATAAGTTGTTTGTAAATCAGTGTCTTGTGAAAAGTATGTTACTTGTATAAAATGTTCTATGTCTCAAACTGAAATGATTCAAATAACGCTACAATATGTAATACCATACAAACACTTATATATAGGAAGTACCAGCGGCGTATCCACCATGCTTGTATCATATTACACACGCCTCGTTACTTAATCACTTACTCAAATCAAACCACCAAGTAAAATGTTCATGTCCAATGTAAATCATGTAATATGTATAACCAATGTCAATAGTGTTTGTGTCAAATGTAAACCATGTAATGTGTAACCAAAATGATATGTATGGCTAGTGAAAATGCATCAACTAAACCATAGATGAAATGCACAAGAACATAGTATTGAAGTAAAACTTGGTTTAAATCAAAGCTATGTTTTGTGGAAATGCATGATCAAATGTAAATCATGTCCCAATGTTTACCCAATCGTTAAAACATTTTGTGAAATCGTTCAAATCGTTCTTGTTTTAATTGTTCAAATCGTTCTTGTTTTAATTGTGAAACTACTTTATGGTCGATTCTCTAATAACATTCAAACCTTCTTGACTCGTTCCTCGTTCCAACTCGCTCTCGTTCTCGTTCTTAACAAACCCTTACCAAAGGGTAAATTAATAATTACAGATTCAGTCGTTACCCAAAATACCCACACATAACCATGGGTATAGAAAATAACGGGATTTGTCAGATCCTATGGTACCATAACCTAATACTGGTCGGCTTGATCATTGCTAATGAATGTCATTGGTTATGTAACTACAACCAACAAGTTTGTTCACTTTATTGAAATCGTTCTTGAAACCATTGTAATTGTTTTTGAATCCATTGTTATCGTTCTTGAAACCACATTGTAATTGTTATTGTAATCGTTCTTGAAATCATTGTTAAAACATTTAGCACATATGAGTCACCCCAAAACAGTTGAAAACAGTAAAAGAGGGGAATAATGTACTCGCCTGAGAATGCTTAGAGGTCTTGAACAACAACCAAACAAAGCTTGAGGGAGCACGGAATCAGTCGGCAATCTAAAACTATATAAATAAACCGGACTTAAATCGAGATCGGATAGGATGAGGCTTGGTAAACCAGATGAGTATTGGAACTCATATGATATGGTTTAATAAGGCCTACATACTACATTGAGACTAACCTAAGTGCATTCGACCCATCGCGACCCATTAAGGTAACATACGCTACTTTAACGTGTCGTGCGCGCAAAGCGCGTTCGGACCGTCTAACTAGTCCTATGACAAGTGTTATATGCCTAAACATGTTACATAATTAGTTATGTGACAAAAGTTTAGGTTACATATGCTTAATTACTAATTATACATGAAAAGGGTATTCTGGTAATTTACCTAAGGCATATAAACTACCTATCATACAACTACTTAAACGATGTGACCATAGGGTATAACCTCGGAAGGTTATGCCCTATACTAGGGTCACCTAATGTATTTGGTCGGATCCTAATGATCGACCAAACTGGGTCGGGTTCGAAGGTATAAGCGATTTATTAGATCGCTTACCCTACGACCCTAGACAACGTGGTAATCAGTAGGCATAGTCCCAAGGGACTATAACCAACGTGATTGCAATCACGTTGCGAAGTTCAAACGAACTTCGCATTGACCATAAGCTGGTCAACGCTGAAAGTCAAACAAAGTTTGACTTTCGGACTCGAAAAGCAATAAAATAAGGAAAAGAATTAAAGAATACTTACGAAGGGTCCCCGAATGCTAATCTCGATTCAAAAATCTCAGGTATGAAACAAAGGTTTCAACTTAGAGTTTCTCAAATCAAAATTCTAGTGATTTAAGCAATGGGGGGCATGGGGTATATATAGTTTTCGGTCCACCGTTAAGATCGTTTCATGGAAAACGTGCCTTAATCCCACCCGTACAAGTGTCGGACCCTTATGGTAGCTAAAAGTGATCCTTATCATCTGACTAAGCATGTGTGGGTATGTGGTTGAGGATCAAACAGCTGGAATCTGCTGTTAGAAACACTGAATCTGGTCTGCAGACTGCTTTACGGACCTCAAAGCTGACAATGTTGAGGTCCGTAAGGTAACAACTTTGGCAGATTTACAGTTTTGGTCCCTGCAGCCTCAAAACTTGGTTTTCAATGCATTTTTGACACGTTTAAGGCCCGTTAACCCCATTTCAAAGCTCTAAAATGAAGTTAAAGTATAGGGAACTTAAAATGTGCTCAAAAATATCTCGGATGTCGGTTCGTTTAGCCGTACGGTCGCGATGTTCGGTTAATTACGACGGAATGCGCATAAGCGCGTAAAACGATCCAAATGACGAAACGAATGGATTTTTCTATGCCAAACACTAAAATAAAATATTTTAGTGCTTACATAAATTTTTGGATGTCCGGATGTATTCAGAACGTAAGTTATGCGCGAAATTGCAAACTTGTGCACTTTTTGACACTTTTAGTCCCTGAATGAGCCAAAAGTTTATTTTAGCACACCGAACCCCTCAAAGCCTATTTCTAAGCTATATAAAGGATATTTAAGGTGTGTTTAACTTATGGTCATGTTCCGGAATGTCTGTTACAGTTCAAATTGGCATACTTTCGCAGTTTGTCAAGTTTAGTCCCTGTAAGCGAATTAACTTGTTTTTGCCATACCAAAGCCTTCGAAACTTATTTCTAAGTTATGTAAAGGTTATTTAAGGTATGTTAAGCCTATTTCACTATTCCGGAGTGTTCGTTGCATTAAACTGGTTATATTTACGCATCGGTGCGCGTATAACCTTCCAGAAAGCGATTTAGAGTTTGAATTTGAACAAAAAAATGATATGTGGAAATGATACACATATTTATACAAATCCAAAGTATGAAATACAATATTTCATTGGTTTGGTATTTGTTTGATGGCCGTGGAGGCACAGGTGTTACACTGTGCTTGTTTGAAATTACTGATGAACTGCTACTTGATTTCTGATACATGCATATACCTGCATCATACTTTACTTACCGTCACTACATTATTTACATGCTGAACCTTAGTGACAAACATGATGCACAAAAAGCACAGTAGCACTATAAACGGATAACCTATTGAACATGCTGATAAAGCCAGCATCAGGCAGACACTGCCTCTAAGGCCTGTATGAGCCAGAAATATTTTACTACACTAGTGGTGAGTGTAGGGATACAAGGGTTGTAGAACTGTGTCTCTAGGAATAAGTTACAGTGACCGGATGTGCCTAAAACGTACTCTAAGTACAAAATTCAGCATTTGGCTAACTAATAAAGTGCCAAAACATGAGAAAAATGTTACTAGACACCTTCCAAAGTGTCGAAAATAAGTTGTGTCACTAAAAAGGGTATTAACGACACTTTAAAGCTTGTTTAACGCTTTAACGGATTACTATCCAATCGAACAATCGGACTATACCCGGAACATGAAAATATTGTCATTAACATTATTTTTCTTTTTCTGAGCCAATTAGGGTCCCTGAATACCCTAACCCATGCCATAACGCATGACACACTAGTAACCGGGTTAATCACTTAACTAACTAGATTAACCTAACTACATACTTAACATTTGGTTGAAAACTAACTAATTACCCCCCCCCCCCCTTTACGAATTCGGTCCCCAAGGGGACACCCCTTGTACCTTGTTGATTTACTTAATCTTCTATGCCTAATATCTAGATGACATAGAGACTCTTGGTTATTGTCCATGTGAATTGTCTATAAGTTCTAACCTTGGCACATTAGCACACACATCTCAACTTCACAACTCTCTCTCTCTCTCTAAGGACTCTCGGCCGAACACCCCTCTACCATCCATCCATCTTTCGATTTTGATCTTCTCATTTCAAGATCATACAAGTGCTAAGGATCGCGTATAAGGAAGCTTGGTGCACTTGGAATGCGAAGGACCTCGCTACATTGCTTTTATCCACGCGTTTTTCGACTTGTTTCTTCCCTAGCCTCGAGCTAGTAGTAAGTTGCTTAAATCATCCTCTCGAACTATTTTGAAGTGGTTAATATGATTTGTAACGGTTAAAACTCGTAATCTTACAAAATGGCACACAAAAGTTTACTAAAAATGCTTGTAATGATGGTTAAAATCTCATATGTTGTGTAAATCTTGTAGTAATTGATTTGTGTGATTATTTGGACCCGATCTATGTTGTGGTAGCTCGGATCATCATTTAACCCGGGTTGGTCATGATCATGGATCATGACATAAGGTTGTTTTGGAAGTAACAAGGGTTAAAGGATGAAACTCTACCACACACGAATCATGAACTTGTGTGAAAGCGATTTTGCTTGTGAAATAGTGTTTAAAACTAGTAGATCTACGTATCTACAAGCGGTATTTTCAAAGAACCAAGTATCAAAGAAATCATGTTTTCTGAAGACGGATCTTACACTAACACGAATGATTTTTAGAACACACAAGTGTGTAAACACTTGTGTAGCACACACTTTCGACAAAATAACTATTTTTGAAAAAGATGACGAGAAGTTGTAAAGACGGAACTTCCCTAAAAACGAGGTTTTTACGAAATCGGATTGCTTTATATAAAGATCCGCTAAAAGTATGGGGATTTACATCATAGTGTTGGAAAAACTACAAGTTCATGAGATTCTTGCGAATTACATGTTTATTAACTAGTTTGATGCGTTGAATATTGTTTTGGTTAAATAAGAAAAATGGTTGATTTGATTTATAAAAGAAAATGATATGCTTGAAAGCGTGGCCACCTCCAGTTACAGAGGAAACTCTGGCGAAATTTTTCTAAAAACCTAACACTTAGAATTATTTTCACTATAAGTGTTAGAAATACTTTTCGACTTGTTTTCAAATTATAGATTTCGCCACGACTATATTTACAAAACATCGGAGGTGGGATTTCACAAAATAAAACTTGGTAAATATATATTTAGTATATATTTTTCATAAAGTCACTTGATATGTGTTTATGATTATTTTGTGAAAATACTAGTATTATTTTTAGGGTAAAAATAATACTATCGAATGATAATGGATCCAAAATAACACGAACGTCTCTACGATAAATATATAAGTTACACCGGTAATTATTATTACCACTCGATCGTTAAAACGAAACTTACGCAATTTAAAGAAATATTTATGAACGCGTAATTTTGACAAAGTATTATTTTGGGAAAATTTATGTAATAGAAAATATAATATTTTTGAGAAGAATATTTATATTTTGGAGCTAGAAATAAAATATATTTTAAGTGAGACTTAATAATATATTTCGAACACACATGTATTAAATCCCCCATCCTTGGGAAGGAAAATAACTACCAAGTATATACAGAATGTAAACACGAAATAGTTGTCTAACTATTTCCCAAAAACTTAAACCATAAAGCTAAGGCACGGTCGTCCGTCTAATAGAATTAGTACGTGTAGGTCGTCACACAGCTGCTTGATCAGGAGACATACTTGGTAGAGACGCACCACTGTGAGTTCATGTCCCCCTTTTCTCTTAACTGTTTTCAGTTTTCTAAACTGCGGGGGTGAAATACATGTTACTATGATTACGAATATTTTTACATGGTATGGTTAGCGTAAGGAGGGTTACTACCTAGATCATGTGAGTGGGTAGGCGGGAACTGGAGGCCATTAATCCTCATTGTAGGACCGAGGGACGTAAGCGGTAGATCTATCTGGGTGTAGCGAGCCCAGCCCCAGGCCCAAACAGAACGGACCTCGGGGTGACTTTGTACCCATCGCTAAATCTGCTAGGTTTGAGTCTTCCTACTTGCACTTCACACATATCAATGGCCTTGCAAACCATTGGTGATCTCTTTTTCCTTATTTGCTACATACCAGGATTTTTATATATACAAAGGTTTATTTACTCACTTACACATGAACTCGCTCAACTTTATTGTTGATTTTTCAACTTACATGTATTTCAGGGAATTAAAGGATCTGGCGCGGTATGACACGTTTTCCCGCTGCACTAGTTACGAGGTCATCCGGGTTTAGGGAATGTGACTCTTTCCTGGACAAGTCATAGTCCTTAAACTATGCTTATGTTATGTTGTGTTTGTTGAACAATGTTTATGTCGTTAGGATGTGTTTCCGTTAAGACAATGGTATTGTATTTGGTTTTTAAAACTTAATTAAATGGATGATCTTGCATGGTTTTATTTCATATAGCTTTGTTATGGTTAAGCTATGGTATTAAGAAGTCACACCAAATTAACCACGCTTCCGCAAAGCCAGGGTGTGACATATAATGTTATAAAATATATTATGACACCTCATACTTGTCTTAGACCCAACCGACCATCCGAACCCGCTTTTACACGCATAACTAGTTATGCGAACCTAGTTCGTATAATTTAGGCGTAACAGGTCTAATCACATCAAAACCATTTCAAAACAGAATGTATGGTTATATAACCTTTATCCAATGAGTCATTGCACTCGGATAGGTATAAACCACATTCTATCCAGTCTACGCTTAATCTAACGAAATAGAACCTATTCTTAAGTAACGGGTCATGTCTAAGGAACTAACCTATGACCCGTATACATTCTAACATATAACTAATCCTGTTCATTCATGACTAGAGAACCCCCCCCCCCAGATAATCGGACTTGGGTCAATAAAACTTTGACTTGCGACTTTTGCTAAATTAAAACTGTTATCAGTTGGAAGCTAGCAAGAGGTAAATACTCTTAACTTATTTTTTTTTAAACTTGGGGTATAGAAAATATGCCACTTGGAGCGGGTATTATATAAATGAGCGCTGTGATTGCTTATAAATATAAGAACTCGGTATAATCCGTATTACTTGATAACTAAAACAATTGGGGGTTAATGGTACCGTGTCCGGGCGTCCCGACTCATGAACTATTATAGCCATACTAAATAACACGCTGGGGTAGGCATACTGACTATAAGACGCGCTATTAAACATTGGTGTGTACCTTAATCATTATAGCACTGATATTGACCAGCACTGATTTCTGGTTCCCGATTGTATGACAAGTATTGTAAAACTGGTGACAAGATAAAATCCCAAGAAATATTAAATGATTACCTGCGGGTTTTCTCTATCTATAAAACTCTTTTTGAAAAACTATTTTCAAAATGGGTCGGTTAATTGTATTTACCAGCGAAAGCTGACGTATTTTCAAAAGATTGAACCGCATGTACCGAACCTTGATATTAGGCTGGGAATTCGGGTCGGCTATGATAAAGGCTATGGAATTTGCAACTCCTCAGCTTAAGGCCTATGATGTCTAAAGCTCTTTTTATTTTGATCCCGCATGTGGGCTTGTACTTGAACGCTTGTCTAAATTTTATATATATTCAAGCTTTTATTTAATTGAGTATTTTTACTCAATACTTCCGCTGCATATATATTGTGATACTGTTATCCAATCATCATGCTTAAACCCTACCCATGCAGGCCCACCGAAAATCAGGGAGTGACACAAGGTGTGTTTCTGACCTTATTGTTCCGTTAGTTATCATCTTGATTATTGTAGTGATGGCTATGCCCTTGCATGAGGTTGCGCTCTGTTTGCGCCCATACCTTGGCTGCCAACATCATTTTGTCCCATTCTTTCGGCATGCCATCCTTGCTAGAGAATTTACAGATGAGATCATCGCAGCGTACTGCATTGGTGAAATGCGCACATTAGGTCTTCGCTCACGTCTCCTATTTTGAGGCATTCCTTGTTGTATTTGTTGATAAAATCCTCTATCGACTCGTTTTCTCTGCGCCAGATGTTCATAACGTCCGTGGTGTCTCTGACGTGACGTCTTTGTTGACTAAAATGTTGCAAGAACTTCGTTTGTAAATCGATAAATGACTTGATTTTGCTATTAGGTGAGCTATCGAATCATCCGCGTGCTTTGCCTGTCAATGTCTAAACATAGAGATGACCCCACATCGAGTGTGTCCAGCATCCGACCACAACTTCTCTGGTGAACAGGCGATTGTGGTCGTAAGATGGTCCTACAAAACAAAACAACTCCGTGAAGCTCGTTACAAGAAGGAGGGAAAACAATATCCGGAATATACATTAATTCTTCTGCAACGGTGACTGGTCTGTAAAGCAGGTTATAGTCGTACTGAGCTGTTGGGATATATACAGCGCATGCGCACGGCTTGCGTGAACGATGATCGTCATTGATTCTATCAAAAGCGCTAGATCTAGCGTCTTCTCTGTATATTGGATCTGACCCCCCCCCCCCCCTCGTGTATGTATCTTGCTCATCGTGCACAGTACAACGGGGACCGAGTTAGTCTTGAATGAGAGTTCTTCAGCGCAAGATTCATCGTACGTGTCTTCGCGTCTTCGCGTCTTCCAGTGTTGGTTCTTATATCGCGTGTGGTACTAACATCGCAGTAAGAATCATCATGTTGGTGTTGGACATCCCCTGTACACGCACGATCGCGTGGCAGGGAGGTGTAATCCAGCATTCTTGGACGTGCTTGAACTTGTGGTGTATGCTAAGTGGCAGTTGGTGTGTACGTGCACAATTGTACATATACCGTGTTCAACGCAACTTGAGATTTTATAAACCACGAAGCGGGGGTCTCTCCTTCTGGTAATAATGACGCAATTTGAGTAAAGGGGCCCATATGTTGGGTTGCCGGGATGTTGTGTTGCGGCACGCATAGCGCTACCTTGAGCATGTATAACCCACCGTTTGTGATGTTTCCTTCAGTGTGCCCGTCAACATGCAGGGTTTGGATGTGCGCGTTGTCCGAACCTGGAGGCTGTTGAAGGCTTGAACAACCGGCGTACCCAGATTAGCTGCCTACTCTACCATCTGTACCGAATGTACCTTCATTAGCTATCATCCTCACGCTTGCGCTTACAAATCTCGTTCTGAACAAATAAGAATGGCTAAGTGTTGTGTTAATTTTAAAATGGGTATGGTTTTCCATGCGCGTTGCTTGCTCATGTGTGACAACTGTGTTCTGTAATCATCGTATAATGTAAAACAATGTCAGTTATCAATAAAACAATGTGCTTTGGTGTTATTATATGTATTTTGGTGTTATTATATGTGCAATTGTGTTTGATGATTTTACAATTTGATTCGATTGCGATTTCAAGCTTTAAATCACTTTCTGGAAGGTTATACGCAAACTGGTGCATAAACGCAATCAGTTTAACGCGACGTACACTCCGGAACAGTGACGTAAGCTTAACATACCTTAAATATCCTTTACATAACTTAGAAATAAGTTCCCAAGGATTCGGTATGGCAAAAACATGTTTATCCGAATTTTAGAACTATTTACGACAAAACTGCGAAACGAACGCTGGTGACCGCCCGGATAATTTTTAAATCCCAAAAATATTCTGTTATGATTAAAATTTTATTTTAATCAGGTCCGTGTTGAAAAATAAATTAAAACGTCTAAAAACGTTATTTTTCAAGTTTAAGCACGTACCGCGTGTTACTACGTGACACAGTGCTTCTACTGCAAAACGCAGACAACGCAGCCAGTCTTGGCAACTGAAATTTATTTCAGTAATATTTTGGCGAGTTTATTTTTATAGAAAAATAAAAATAATTTAGAACGCTAAAAACCGGGATTTAAACGCTAGATAAAATACCCGGTATCCAGTTTAATACCCGTTTTTTTTAACCTACACATAATAAATTTATGTAAGTATGCATGTTGGTGTGTTGTCATATGCTCATATTAAGTTTGCCACTTCTCTTCTCATTCTTGCCACTTATCTCTACTCCTTGACACATGTTAGTGCATACTATCTTATAAAATCCGCCATATCTTGTATCTTCACATTTCCAAGAGTTCAAATCTCAAGCAATCTTCTTACTCTCTCTCTCTTCCCATAACCGTCCACCATACCACCATTTCCATTTTTGCAACCTTCTTCTTCAAGATTAAACCCCATTCCTAGCTAGTTTCAAGTTGGTGTGAAGATCTAAAGGTGATTCCAAGGTGTTCTCAAGTGATTCAAGCTTCCTATCATCAAAATCTCATCCCACAACCTACTTGAATCTTGAAGGTATAACACTTATTTTTAAATCATACTTTTGATTCTAGGTTGTTCTTGATGATTTGAAGTTTCTCTTGAATCTTGGGATTTTCACTAAACTTGAAATCTAAAATGAAATGGGTCTTGAAACAAAATAAAAAAAAATGGTGGTGGTATATATATATGGGTGTACGAGTTTTGAGCTTGATTTTTGATAAGTACATGTTTTGGTTGTTGCTTGTTCTTGATTAATAGTTAAAAATGCAAGTGGTTGATGATCTATATATGATATGTTAAATGTTCAAGTACATC